>KE372680.1:386439-404874 GCA_000418225.1 Zizania latifolia
AACCATGGAGATGTGGTGGGGTGCTCATTTTGAGACAATTATGCTGGTCCTTGGAGCAAAAAGGTGTGCTGGTGGGTGAGATGATGAGCAGCACACTGCAAGATGCAGCCATGGCGTTGCTAATTGCTGCTACTCCACTACCTTGCAATCAAATTGCTAGTTGTTACTTACTACTGCTAGTTTGTAGCCACTGCCTCCATGTATATATGTAACTATGTATCTATCTGTCTATCTAATGCCCATGTATTTTATTTATAAGTTGGAGCATGGGAGCAACAAGACAAGCACACCAATGTGTGCACATGCGGACAGCTCCAGGAGAGAGCAAGAAGCATCAGCAGCAGCAGGGGCTAGTTGCTGCCTGTGATTGATCCCACTACAAAAATCAGGCAGCTCCAAAACCATATGAGCTCCACTCTGATGGCGGCATCTTGCTGCTGCTGCTGCTGCTTCATCGCCTACAAGAAACCTCTCCTAATCATTGCCTCCTTTGTCTCCTTTCTCTTCTTCTTCCTCCTCTTCGCGGCCTCGGCCTCCGCGACGACGTCGAGGCACGGTGGCAGCAATGGCACGACGGTGCTACACTCCGGCGAGGAGCTGCTCCGGTTTCAGAGGGTCAAGGTGCAGCTCGCCAGGATCAGGAGAGCATCCGTCAAGACGATCCAGGCATGGACATGTACAGTTAATTATTCAGCTGCAAGCAAATTGCACTTCTTGATATAGATGGGATGATTAATCGTGTAACTAATCTTGTTGCTGTTCATCGTCTTCAATTCTGCAGAGTCCTGACGGCGACGTGATCGACTGCGTGCCGACTCACCTGCAGCCGGCGTTCGAGCACCCGAGGCTGAGAGGGCAGAAGCCAGAGGTAGATCGAGCAGCATTCAGCATGGCTGCAGCGCTGCAGCATCAATGAAGCTGATCAAAGATTGGTGTGCGACTCTGCAGGAGGCGCCAGCGGCGACGCCGAGGAGGATTCACAGCCATGGCGGGGACGACCGGGAAGATGACGACGACGACGATGAGCACGGATCGTTGCCGCAGGCGTGGTGGGCCTCCGGCGAATCGTGCCCGGAGGGGACGATACCGGTCAGAAGGACGACGGAGGCGGACCTGCTGAGAGCCAGCTCCGTCGGCCGGTTCGGGATGAAGCCCCGCGGCGCGGGCGCGGGCGCGGCGCGGCGAGACTCCACCAGCAGCGGCCATGAGGTGAGTGACCTCGCCTGCCGACGGATTCAGAGTCTCAGACAAGCTGTACTGCTGTGCTGGCCTTCTGGGTGGCACTCGCACTGCCACCTCAGATGCACACGTCAGCGTCCCACAACCTTCTGCTCAAGTTATCCTTTTTTATTTTTTGTGCTCTTCCAAGTGTAAAACCATATTCTTCTACTAACTGCTTATTTTTGTTCCTAATTGGTGCATCTAAGCTGTTAGTGAAAATTTTAGACAGAGGCAAAGCCAGCCCTGGAGCAATTAGACCTTGAACCTTAAGTTCATCTTCTTAATCCTATTTAGATTTTATTGAAATTGTAACAATTTTAGAGATAGAGTTGAAGTCAACTGGGTTTAAATTACAGGCACACCTCGCCTTGGAAATTGTTTGTGTTAATGGCGTATGAATGTAATGTGCAGCACGCAGTGGGGTACATAAGCGGGGGGCAGTTCTACGGCGCGAAGGCGAGCCTGAACGTGTGGCCGGCGAAGGTGGCGTCGCCGGCGGAGTTCAGCCTGTCCCAGATCTGGCTCATCTCCGGCTCCTTCGGCAACGACCTCAACACCATCGAGGCCGGATGGCAGGTACGTACGTACTGCGTCTTCTCAAACTCGGCAACCTGCAGGCTGCAGCTACTGATTTGTGTTCAGGCCGAGCTACTTTCAGATGTTGCCGTTTCTCCCAAGACTCCATGGTTTGGAAGTCCTAGATAGAATTAGGCGTTCTTTGACATAAAACAATATTTTTCTTATATTAATTATAAAATTATTTAGTACATTTATGATACATAATGCCAATCAAAGATATTTTAATAGACTCTAATTGATAATACATCAGCCAAACATTATAAAGTAGAGCCAAAACACCATATATATAGTTTTGACAGGAAAGGATTTCAAAAAGATGCATTGTAAATAAAAAATTAAAGATAAATTTCCTATCCCTTCATTACTCATATACTCATTACTAGCGTCCGTGCCGACATTTAGGGGGTGGGATAGGAGAACGAAAAGATGCTAACACGGAAAGAGAACGTGAGATATATAGGAACTGAGGAGAATCGTGAGAGATTACTGTATATGTTTCATAAGTGTTTTCTATCCTCTCGAGCTAATAGGACTAATATAGTTGGTTTAGTCTATTTTTATAGGTTTGTATATATGGTTTGAGGGTCCTAGTTTATAAGCCCTAAGCGATGGTTTTTGTAAGCCTTAAGCAAACGTCCCTCTCGTCCTGGATTAGAAATGACCCTGGCTGGACAATAGATAACAAGTTCGGTTATCATCATTACGGTTAAATCATTTGATGGTTATTGGATCGATTTTTATAAACCGTTCTGTGACAATATCATCGAAAATAATGCTAACAGTACTGGTTATAAAGGTTTTGTGAACCGTGCTCTTAGAGCTTAGAGCACCTTGTCTTGTCATCTCTTCTTTCCTTGTTGCTTTTCTGAAACTTCCGGTCCCTGCAAGTCTGCAGCTAGTTCAGGCCTAGTTAATGTCAGATATTGACATTACCCTTAATTAATCATGTCTACGCAACTAGGTCGCTCGTATGAGTATGGTTTAATTGATACTTGATTAGCATCGACATGCCCAAAATATGTTGGCCTCTGTATTTTCTCCTATGTTCTACTTATTCTTTTCTTTTCTGAAACTTTCGGCCCCTGCATTGCAATTAATTCAGACCTAGCTGGTTTCAGAGATTGCCATTATATTACTCTCAGGTCTGAACTGATCATATCTATATACATGTTGCTTCATCTTTCAGGTGAGCCCTCAGCTGTATGGGGATAACAACCCAAGATTCTTCACATATTGGACAGTAAGTTTTCACTAACCTGCATGCATGCATATATATACTACTCTTTCACTTTTTAATATGTTAAACTTCTCTAATTTTAATTAACTAGTATTGTACCCGTGCTACGCACCGGTAAAAATCAAAAAATAATTATATTATTAGTTAGGATTAGAAGTTGGATTCTTTAGAACTTTAATTTAGTAGTTAGAAAGATTGTAACAGCATCAAAGAACAATTATAGGCGCAAATCAAATTGTCATATCCTCAAACAATCAAATAAAAGCACAAGAAAAATACCGCATGATTTGGCGTCTGCAGTCTGCACTGGCGGTGACCTTGCGCTGGACAGGGAGCAGCGTGAGGGAGGGAGAGGGGACGGCGCCGATGATACGACTGGAGGGATCGGAGGAGATCAATCTGTTAGAAAATCATAAACTTTAGCTTAATTCTTAGCCTATTCATGATTACCCTTTATACGGAATAAGACATTAAACTAACCGAAATAAAGAAACCATGAGAAAAGTATAGTTGTTCTTCTCTGTTTGTTTGGTGTAGATCTCCTAGCAATTGGTAGATGACATCGACCCTCCGAATGCCATCTATATTGCCCTTGGACAGCCCTTCGAAGTTCCTCCAGTGAAACTAATGATCGGGATAGTTTTGAGGGTAAGATTGTCGAGCAGGAAGAAGGGGTGCGTTCTGCTTGGGTTGGGTCACCCCTTTTATAGAGTACACTGTGAAAATCGGGAACTCATCCATATAGAAAGAAAAGCACCTTTCGATCATGACGCTCACATTAGATGGAAAGAGATTAAACCGAAAAGGAAAGATTTCAATATGAGGAAAGTCATTAGAGGAAAATATATCAGCTCACTAAGGAAAGTTTTTTTACATAAAAGGTCTTTAATCGAAAAGATATCCATTCACTGAGGAAAGTCCTTTAAATGGAATGTTATTATACGGAAAGATATCCATCCACTAAGAAAGTCCTTTAAATATAAAGTTATTATACGAAAAGATATACATCTTATAAAAGGAATAATCTGAAAAATCTTGATTGGTCATTATGAAAATATGTGGGAGGAAGGAGATCGATCTAATCTCCTATAATTTTACTGAGACGCTGAAATGAATGGTCGAGATTTAATATTTTTATTTTTAATAGAGTAAAGATAAAGGGCTAAGATTTTTTAGATGGTAGATGATTAAAAATGAAGGGCTAAGATTTACCAGAGGGGTGATGTGTCCACTCTCTTAACTCGTCAATTATATAGTAGGGTAGATTTTATAATATGAAATGGAGGTAGCTTAATCAACTTGAGTTACTAGAAGAGAGGTGAGTTAATTAAACGAGTTGAGTGAGAAAGCAATTGGCAAAGATTAGCTGCAACTGAAGGTGTACGTGTGTGTGTGATGGCTCATGGCTGGCGTGCGTGCAGAACGACGCGTACCAGGAGACGGGGTGCTACAACCTGCACTGCTCGGGCTTCGTGCAGACCAACGCCCGGATCGCCATGGGCGCCGCCATCTCCCCCATCTCCTCCTACGCCGGCGGCCAGTTCGACATCACCCTCCTAATTTGGAAGGTAATTAACACACGCTTCACCACCACGGTTTCTTCTTCAGCTACGGTATATTTCTTTAATTTAGGCCAAGGACCATCAAATCTACTGATCTATCATATATTTTACGAGAAATTTTACGGTTTTTTAAGGAATATTAGAGATTTAGAGAAACATATATAACTGTAAATTGTAAAAACACAGGACCCGAAGCAGGGGCACTGGTGGCTGCAGCTGGGGTCGGGCGCACTGGTGGGCTACTGGCCGTCGTTCCTGTTCAGCCACCTCGGCGCCCGCGCCGACATGGCGCAGTTCGGCGGCGAGGTGGTCAACACGCGGCCGTCGGGGTCGCACACGCCGACGCAGATGGGCAGCGGCCGCTTCCCCGGCGAGGGCTACGGCCGCGCCGCCTACTTCCGCAACGTCCAGGTCGTCGACTGGGACAACAACCTCATCCCCGCCGCCGGCCTCCGCCTCCTCGCCGACCGCCCCTCCTGCTACGACATCGCCGGCGGCCAGGGCGGCGCCTGGGGCAGCTACTTCTACTACGGCGGGCCAGGCAGGAGCGCCCGCTGTCCATGAAAAAAAACGCCTTCTCTTCCCGCCATGGACAGCAAGCTAGCTAGCTGATTCAAGAAAATATACGACAAAATCTCTCTTTTTTGTCCCTCTCGATCTGAAGTTTTTCTTCTTGCGCGAGCATATGTTCATCGAGTTTTAACGTAATTTGATCATGATGTATATGCTTGCATTGCAAATTTGCAATCCTGATTCCTGCATGTCTGATCTCGTTCAATGTTCTACGTCATCAGATCGTCTTGCGATTATTTGGGGTCATGTTATGTGGGTCCATTGTTTATGGGCCTGTTGGTTCCTCAGCTTCTCCGGCCCAATGACTCCCAAGAGGCCTCGATTTTTTATTTTTATTTTATTTCTAATTTACAAAAAAATATCCTTCCGTTTCGAACTTTTTAAAAAATAGCCTCCAAAATTATCAGGAGGCGGTTTTAAAAATTATCCTCTCAAAATTGGTTTTAAAAATGCAGGAGGTTATTTCCATCAAAATTCGAAACAGATTTATTTTTTACAAATTAGAAATGAAATAAAAAAATCAAAACGCCTCGCCGTGTACTCCAAAGTCGTAGTCGTCTCCTACCCATGAAAAAAATTATTTTATTTTATTTTATTTTAAGCCCAAACCAAACGCCTTCGTAATTAACCACTTCACCTTGCCTCCCTCCGCAAGCAGCTGCTCCAGCGAAATCCCCGCTCGCCGCCGCCGCCGCCGCCTCGATGAACGCGTCGCAGTTCATGGACAAGCAGATCCTCGGCCTCGCGGCTTCGGGCGCCGCCGCCGTCTCCGCGTCCTCGTCCCCTCCCGCGGCGGGAGGAGGGACCGGTCTGTTCGATCTGACGAGCCCCGACCCGCAGCACGAGGCGGACATCCACGCGCGCCGCGGCGGCGCGGTTGAGGTGGTTCCCAGCTACGACTTCCAGCCCATCCGCGCCCCAGCCGCCTCTGCGCACGCTGCTGCGACGACCTCCGCGGCGAACGCTTGGGGGTCAATCGACTCCATGGCCGGGTCCTCCAACCTCAAGGTACCATCACCTCCTTCCGATTTCACTTCCCATAGATCTGCTCACATGTCCGCTTCACCCGTTAATTGAACAATCATTAATCGTAGGTATCATGCTTTTCATAGACAGAGTAATTCAGCAAATCAGCTCTAGTAATCGTTACTTAGCACTGTTGAGGTGTCGAATTATGTGATTGCTCATTTGCTAGATACTACTACTTGATTCAGACATAGAAACCGGTGTTGGTCCTTATCTGTTCATACAGGGGACACCACTCTATTAGTAAGGATAGTTACTTTGATTTCTTCAATGAGCAGTTCAATGCTATATCTGTAGAAATAGCCCTGAGCTCCTGACTGCATTCACCACTGTACTAGATAACATCACTTCGTTTTCCTACAATCTTTCTAGTATGTTTTTGTAACATCCCGAAGCTAAAAATTCCAAACTCACTGTATTTCCTAGGGAATACAAAGTACAAATTGTTCAGAAGGTTCAACCTTTAAAATGATGATAACTTAATATAGATTCTATATTTTACATCACATAAAAACAACTGAAAGGAAACACAGCGGAAGACAAGAACACACCCAAGTCACAACTCTTGTCGTGGAAGCACTCCATACTCAATCTTGTTTTCTCCATCAACCAGAGGAAGAATACTTCGATGAAGAGAAGCTTGAAGATCGAGCTCTTCCATGGCAAGAGTTGTGGCTTGGGCGTGTTCTTATCTTCCATTCTGTTTCCTTTCAGTTGTTTTTATGTGATGTAAAATACAGAGTCTATATTAAGTTATCGTCGTTTTAAATTATGAACCTTCTGAACAACTTGTACTTTGTATTCCCTGGGAAATACAGTGAGTTCAGAATTGTTAAATTCCAGGTGTTACAGTTTTCCCCAAAGAGGCAGAGTCCCCAATGTGTTAAGTGTTAACTTCCCCAGGTCAATGCTATTTTGGGTTTCTAATACTGTATTGATGGTCCTGATTTGTTTTGACTCCTTTATTTAGTTGGTTCAGATTGTTCAAGGTCTAGGTTAGTTTGGCAAAAAAAGTATCATGGAACAGTATTGTGATATGTTTATTTGTTACTCTGGCACATAATTTTATGAATTTCTGATTGTAATATAGCATGTAATTTGTTGCCAACTGATCAATTATTAAAACAGATAATAGTCACATGTATCCTTTCATCTCATGCTTCCGTACTTGATAATACCCAGTCCAGCAAATTCTTTTATTTGTCTCATACTCTGATTCATGATCCTTTATCAATTCAGATTAGTGTCCTGCCTATCTTTCATTGTGATATATTTGCTTAATATGTTTATCCTTTTCATTATGCAAAGAGTGCTGGTATATTGGAGTCTCATGTGCTCAAGAAGGTCAGTCATGAAGAAGAAAGAAGCAACTACAGTGCAGTTTCTATAGCAGATATTGATCGCACGATGAAGAAATATGCTGATAACCTCCTACATGCACTGGAAGGTGTAAGCTCAAGGCTATCACAGCTAGAGGGAAGAACACACCATCTTGAGAATTCTGTTGGTGAGTTGAAGCTAACAATCGGTAACTTCAATGGCAGCACTGATGGAAAACTGAGACAATTTGAGAACACACTGCATGAGGTAAGCATTCTCTCTTTTACTAATAGACGATATGCCATCATATCCTAATTGGAATAATCAATTTTGTGGATTTATTATCAAGAGTGGAAATAATTTAGTTTGCTATTGAGTAACAGTGGTCTTACCTTGCCCATGTACAATGCTGCTGTTACTTAATAATTTAATTCTTATCCTTTAAAGAAAAACTGAAGCATGAATACTTGTCTGTAAAATGCATTGCTTCTATTTTACCCTGTCTTGGCTTATTTGATTGTTAACAGTTCATAAGATTGTAGGTCCTAGCTGGGTCGCAACATTGGTTACATTTACTCTTTGCTACTGAAAATACTCTATTGTAGTTAGATAATACATGAATTTGAAGCCAGTGTGTAACTTAACTGAGTAATTCTTTACTAAGTGCATGCAGTTTGCCTGGTATTTTAGTCTTTAAGTTGTGATGTAATTGTCTGGAACATTACTGAAGGCGCTTGGTGTTCATTTGTATTATTTTGTTTTGTACAACCATGAGACCATTCCATGTCTAAGTATTGCATGTGCTATGCGCAGGTTCAAGCAGGTGTGCAGATTTTGCGAGACAAGCAGGAAATTGTGGAGACACAGGTCCAGCTTTCAAAGCTTCAAGTGTCAAAATTGGAGGATGCTAAATCAGATAATGCTGGAGCTGGACAGGCAGATTCAAGGCAGCTGCCAACTCCACCCCAACCACAGCATCAAGCCCCTCCTTCCCAACCACTGGCACTGCCTGCCCCTCCTGCTCCAAATGCACCACCTCCTGCACTCCAAAGCCAACCTCCATCGCAGTTCCCAGGTCATTTACCACATTCCCAGGTGCAATCAATCCCACCTGCACCAACCATACCACAGGAGTCCTACTATCCCCCATCAGCACAGCCAACTGATGCTACACACCAACAGTATCAAGCTCCACCAGCCCCACAGCCACAGGCACCACCACCGCATTATCAAACCCCACCTCAGTATGCTCAATATTCTCAGCCTCCTCCTGCCACCAGTGTTAACCCCTCAACTGCAGTCGCATCATCGGTGCCACAGCAGCCTGAAGTAGCACCATATGGGCCTCCTACTCAGGGCTATCCACCAAATGTACGCCCACTGCCCCCTTATATACCACCACCTAGCGGGCCTGCTCGTCCTTTCTATGGTCCAAACCCTGGAATGTATGAGCCTCCAGCAGTCCGGCCTAACTCCGGGCCACCGCCATCCTACAACACTGGATTCAAACCACAGGGTGCAGGTGGGTTCTCTGAACCATATGGTTATAGTGGATCTCCATCTCACCGTGGCAATGCTGGTATGAACCCACCCTCACCCTTTACCCCAGCAGGCACCTCTCCTGGGGTAAATGACAACTATGGCAGGCTTCCTACAGCTCAAATGCTGCCCCAAGCAGCACCAGTGAGTTCCGCTCCAAGCGCGTCATCTGGCAACAGGGTGCCAATTGACGACATTGTAGAGAAGGTAGCCACAATGGGGTTCTCAAGGGAGCAAGTGAGAGCAACCGTTCGCATGCTGACTGAGAACGGCCAGAACGTTGACCTGAACGTGGTGCTTGATAAGCTGATGAATGGTGCCGATGCCCAACCCCAGAGAGGCTGGCACGGGCACTAAGCCCAGGTGTTCCCCCAGACCCCAGCAACCTGTGTTGGCTGTGTATATCACTGAACATCCACAGAACCAGTTTGTGCATTCTCACTGAACATCCACGGAACCATTTTGTGCATTCCTGCGAACCTCGGAACTCATATTGTCAATTTGTCAGGTGCGAGGAACCGAGCAGGTCTGCTTGATTTGCTGTTGGATCTCGTACAGCTAGTGCTCCTTTAGCTCTTGGTTTCACCTGCTATTGTCTATTGATTGGTAGCAGATGTAATTTGATATCCAATCTCCAAATTGACTACCTTTCACAGGTGGTGATGACATATCCTGCCTTTTGATTCACTGACTCCCTGTGCCCCTGTTCTGTTATCTACGTTGTAAAAGACGCCTGCCAGAGACACATTTTTAGCCAGGCTGCCCAGCTGATGTTTTACGCGTTCTGTGTTGTGCTCGCGTACTTTGTTATCTGTATCTGTTGTGTCAGAAACACATTTTTAGCCGGGCCAACCCAGTTAATTTTGGGACCCTATACCAAACTCTAAACATGGGTGAGAGAGATGAGCTTTAAGATGATATTTCATAATCATGGTGTACGGTGGACCGGTGGTCTTGCCATGATGATTATGAAATAAAATGTCAAATAAATTGGATATTTTGTGTGACTGAATAGCTCAATATATGCTATAAAATTAGAACAAATTGAAGTCCATTTAAAAAGTGTACTTGAGGTATTTGGTCTAATTTGAAGGCTCTTGTTAGTATACGAACACCATTAGTGAAAATCTGAGGGGACCCTTTCGTAAGTTTGGCTAGGGGTAGAGAGTTGAGAACACTTTGTCACAGGAAAAGATAAACACAGGGAAAGGAAAGTTTAGATAGGTTTATACCGTAATATCCTACTCATATGTGGTAGATGTTTACAAAGGCGTGAATATCTCAACTCACCGGTATCCAAGTTCTTGTTGAGCTCTTGGACTTGATCTATAACTTGAACTCCAAATATAGAACTATGATCCACTCTCATGGTCTCAGTCCTCATTTTATGGATCTATACTATAGCTATTACACCACTAGCTATCCTCTTTTTATGTATCTATACTACAGCTATTACACCACTAGCTATTCCTAGACTTTGGGTAGAGCACGTCATCCCTAGATTAGGACATTACAGGCTATTCTTTACTAGGCGTCACTCCTATAACTTTGCTTGTCTTCAACGTCATCCATAATGAATGGTCATTGTCAAGCCTCCATTGGTCAATGTTCAGACGGCATGAGCAGCAAGTGACAGGACTTGGTAAGCAGCGCGAAGCTAGAGGACACCACCTAGTAGGACACATCACCTAACAAGCCATACCCACTTTTTATTGGAAGGTGGTATGAGTTATCTTAGTGTCCACACTATGTGTCTGCTTGCATAGATAGATATTTGTCGTGTTGTCATAAATAGAAATGCATACGACAGACGAGACAAGAAGGTGAGTCTCGTCATAGTGTATTAAATATAATGTCAATCGTTGGTTCTCGAGTATCGCTACATAGGGCTGTGCGGCTCACGTGGAGCTTGGGGGCGCTGTTATGTGAGTTTGGGGATATTGAGCTCAAGGATCCCGGCTCGAGGGCATTAAGCTCAAGAGATTCATCTCGGAGGTGAAATGCTCTAGAATGTTTGGGGAAAGTTGATTAGACGGGGTACTAACAGTTTGTTACCAAGGCTTAGACAGCTCTAACCACTCATCTAAGAGTGATAGGACCATCGAAAACCATAGAACTCGATAGTGCTAACCGTCCAAACATTGAGAGATTTCTCGTTGGGTCTTGGTTGCGCCCAAAGATATGGGCTTGGAAACATATAACATGGCACCATGCCATCCCTAGCCCATGGAATCGGAGACCCCAAATCTCAAAACACCAACAGCTTCGATTCGATTTAAAAAGCATACACAATGTACTTGGTCATTCTCAAAAGCTCTCGGGATTATTTAGAGCCCTTGCACATGCCTTGGTTTTGTGTGAGATGTTCTGGATATCGTTTGATTGTCCATGTGTATGTGTGGGTCACATTTTTCTCAAGCTGTTGCCAACAGAAGATACATGAGTACGACGAGACTAGCTAGTATCAGAGCCCGAGAGATCCAAGCTAGCTTGCAAAAGCCTCAAAGTTCAGGCTCTGGCCGGCCGCGGCATTCCGCACGGCCGCTGGTGATGGCCGGGCGCTGGTGAGGGACGGCGACGTGGCGAAGAAGATGGTGTACTTCGTCCACACTCCACCGGAGCACCATATATCGGCGTGTCCCCAAGGACTCTCAGCTCCGCGCCGCCAAGATCCAGCTCGGCGTGGTCTCCGACGCCTACGACGGCCTCGCTCCTGCCACCGGCGCCGCCACGCCAGCGCCCCGCATCTTCGACGCGGCGGCGCAAGGCAGAGCGCTGGCGAGACCTGCGCGCCGCCGCGGCGCCCCCCCAGCACTACTCCGGAGGAGACCTCACCTCCGGCTACTGCATCGTCGGCTCGTCGCAGACTCGCAGCTTACCCCGGTATATGTATCAACACATCAAATCAATCCGCCATTGCTGTTAGCTAAATCCTACTCCAAGAACATTTGTAGATAATGAACCAAATCCTCCGCCTGAATTGTCACCGGATTCTTCAATTCGCCGTTGTGACGCAGCGTTCGCGTGGCTGCGCTGCGAGGAGGAAAACGAACGTGTTTATTCCAACCGTGTTTGACTAGATCGTGATTATGAAGTGGGATTAGTTATAATTGGAAACATTGTTACAAATTGAGTGTGTTTTAGAGGTGACTCTAAATGCTTCTATCTCAATTCTAAGTATTGAGCGACTTACTTATATATGTCTCTATATATACAACTATACCATAAGTATTTATAGATATATTCTACAAATATAGAAAGACAGATAACCCTTATTTAAATTTGTCTTTCACTAGAGATTACGTATAAAGTTATATAGGAATGACAGTATAATTGACAGTAAAGATACGACTATAATAATTACATGTATATATATTATTTTCCTTAATCGGTTAATTTACGAAAATACCAAGGCTGCGTTGCAATCTATGCTAGCTTTATTGTAGATTATGATCGGCACTCTTAAATAAGCATCTGATATGCCTAGTGGCAATTAGATCAGAGCCCCTTCGTATTCGGAGTTAGTGCAGCCTAGCTTTGATATTCTCTTCTCAATCTTGGAGGGCAATTAAATCTTGGTGTCATTGAATATTACACATGTAAGAAGAATAAGAAAAAAAGGAGGATTATAAAACCCTATGGGTTCATAGGATATGGATATGGAAAACAAATGAATTCAAGTTCCTAGCTAATTATTTGCTAATATGAAATGAAGGGAGCATGCATATTTGTTTGGGCAACATGAGTTTCGTCACTGAGATCTGTGATCAAATAAGTACTGGAATTTTCAATTTTCTACATATCTATTATATTATTAATAAAAAAACAAAAAAGCCACAATATTCTCTATTTTTAAATAACCTTTAACCTAGAGCAGCGGAAAATTGTGCGAAAAATCCGCTAGATAGACATTGAGAGTACTTCCGGCTAGAATATACTCTCTTCAAAACATCATCAATTGCATGCATTTTCATTCAAAGCTCTCCCAGAAATTAAGCATGCCAAAGTAGCATACAAAACAAGCTAGCTATAGCAGATTATGATGCCACATTCTCATATAATTAATCACCTTGCAACCAGATAATCACACAATACATATGTATATATTTAATTAATTATGAGATTTAAGAGTCGAAAGTACATAATAGTTCATCAAATATTAACCAAAGCACATTAACATGTACCAGGATGGAAGTTGGAAAAGGGTAATTAAGCTTAACCATATCCCCCAATACTGATCTTAGTCTTGCCATTGGCCTGGTCACCGTCGTCGAGATCACACGCATGCATGCAGTAGCTAGCGCGGCGCCGCGGCGAGCAAATTAAAGCAGCAAGGCGAGCTCTCATTTCATGGCGGCGAGGCGGTCGACGAAAATGGCGAAGGCCTCGTCGGTGTCGAGCATGCTGATCCTGACGACCCTCCCGTCGGCGCCGAACTTGGTGCCGCCGCGGCTGATGATCTTGCGCTCCCGCAGGTATCCGTCCAGGTCGTCCACCCCTTCCTTCTCGCAGCGCAGCCACGCGAACGCTGCAAATTGCAATCAATCGGATGACATCAATGGAGATGGATAAGTTCAGGTTTCGATTTGGCATGTTGGCTTGATCTGTTGCAAGGTGCAGCAATGGCGGTGTGAGGTGGGTGGGTCAGTGTGGGTGTGCGTACGTGGGTAGGCGGCGACGGTCTCCTTGGCGAACGTGCAGTATCCGGGGAGCTCGTCGGGGAGGGAGAAGATGCCCGAGGCCGCCACGGCGGCGCGGAGCGCCCCCCAGCGCGCCTTCATGTGCCGGCGAGCGAAATGGAAGAGGCGGTTCCGGTCACCGGCGGCGGGTGCGTGCTCGTAGCCGTCGGAGATCGCCTTGAGGATCTTGGCGGCGCGGAGCTGCGAGTCCTTGGACACGCCGATGGTGTTGAGCTCGATGAACTTGTTCATCCTCTGCGCCACCGCCCTGTCCTTCACCAGCGCCCACCTGCGACAACGAAACCCTGATTTAATCGTCGCCGGTGGCGAGGATTGCAGGCGGCTGCGCGGACCACGGCGGATACTGCAAATGGTTACCCGATGCGCGTGCCGGCGTGGCCGGTGCACTTGGAGACAGTGAAGAGCATGATGTCATGGGCGCCCGCCTTGGTGATGGGAGTGTACTGCGGCCAGTAGTAGGCCAGGTCGTGGACGGCGACGCCGGTGCCGGACTTGAGGACGGCCTCGCGGATGCCGCCATCCGGGTTGTTTGGCGAGCAGACGAGCTCGATGTAGGTCTCGCCGTCGAACGTATTGGCATCGCCGGCCCACCGGTACAGGTCGGACTTGAGGAAGTCGGTCACCGCGGGGTACGACTGCGCGGCGCGTTGTCCACACCAACATCAACCATCAATCGAGTCAGATCGAACAACTAACAATTTTCAAAGATAAAATATTTCCATGCAAATCATCACATCGTACGAATAATCCGCGTTTTGAATCTGTAAATTCGCACAAAGTTGGATCTTTTCTTGGTTATTTTAGTAAGGTTGTTACCGAGTAGTAGGGAACGGGCGAGACGACGCTCATGGGCGCGCCGGCGGCGGCGCCGGGGGGCGAGAGCGCGTAAATCGCGGCCTGGAAGAGCTGCGTGGATCCGGTGCCGACGAGCATGTGGTACCCCTCTGCGGCGGCGTTGCCGATGAGGCGGTGGAGGCGGCGCACCTCCCGCTCGAATCGGGGCTCGAGGAACCAGCAGATGTTGCCGACGTCGGAGAAGTAGCTCATCGTCTGCCACCCCGGGATCACGATGGTCGCGCGCTCGCCGGCGTCGCCGCGCCAGAACAACTCGTACATCGTAGGGTCGCCGCTGCATCCACCACCAAATCAGAGAGGCTGATCAGAGCGCGCACGTGGTGCACACAGTGCCATACTGCCATGCATGCACTGCAGCCAGCCAGCCGGCGAGCTAGCCGGCAGCCCGCCACGGACCAGCAAAGGCAACAACGAGGAGATCGATCGATCGATGTATTCACCGGTGACTTACTGGTCGAGGTTGATGATGGAGTCGGGGCTGACCGGCGGCTTCCCGGAGGACGGAGCCACAGCCAGCTCGTCCCCCTCCTCCCTCCTCCTCCCACCGACGCCATCATCGTCGGAGTATCGACGGCGGAGGTAGAGCGCGAGCGCGGCGAGGTTGATCGCCACGGACGCGACCACCCCGAGCTTCCCGGCCTGCGCCGCCATCCCGCCGCTCCCTTTGCCGCCACTCATCGCCACGACCAGCTCACAGTCCCACTCCTCTCCCTCCTCGCCTCACCTCACACCTCCTATTTATAGATGAGCAAGTGGACCCTGAGGGGGATAAGGGTTTCCCGGGCCGGATAACAAGGTAAAGCTAGGTTGCCCAGGTGAGGTGACACTTGTCTACTCGCCTACGCGTTTCTTCCTATATCTATAGCCGCCGCCGCCGGCGCCACTCCGGCACCGACGTTTTAACACATGGCCGTCGCGCGCGAGAGGTCTCGCCTTCTCCGGCGAGCGCGATCACGTGTGATGATCACGAGGGTCTCGCCTCTCGGAGCGAGCTTGTTTCATACGGGATTATGTCATCGATGCATGGATCGCTAACCACGCGGGATTATATTATCTCGATCAGTAGGGGATTAGCATTCGAATTAGTGAGAATGCATCATGTAATCTGTGTGGAACATGTGTGAAATCGATCTTGCATGCATGCTTAATTGGCTTGGTTTGCAAAATTGGCCTACATTTCATATCTAAACTGTGTTTACTACCCTCTCCTCCTACGTCCCAAAACAAATATATTTTTGTTTATCCAAATTAAATTATTTTATGTTTGATCAATCTATAGAAATAATAATAATAATTTTGATATCAAATAAGGATCATTAGATCCAATATTATAAAATAGTGTGTTTTATAGTTTACTTGTTTGATATCATAGATACATGTTAATATTTTTCTATATATATACTTGATTAAACTTAGAATAGTTTGATTTATCACAAAACTAGAAATAAATTTAATAATTTTAAAATATACTTTTGTTTCATCCAAATTAAATTATTTTATGTTTGATCAATCTATGGAAATAATCATAATAGTTTTGATATATTTTATAGTTTACTTGTTTAATATCATATATGCATGTTAATATTGTTCTATATATATACTTGATTAAACTTAGAATAGTTTGATTTATCACAAAGCTAGAAATAAATTTAATAATTTTTTAAGGATATAGCAGGAGCAAATTAGTGTCAATTACTGCCTGTTTTGTTTGGAACTTGTTTCCTTTAGAGGGCTTGTGTTGGATAGGATAGAGACTGGATTTGACTCGATCCCTTTAGATGGATAAATATAATTTCACTTCTAGTCAAATCAGGGCTCATTTGAAGAAGAAAATAGCAGTGAAAACTTGATGCCAATCATGAAGTATGTTGGTTGAGCCTATGTGTGATATATATTAGCTGGACTTTCTTCTCTAAAATATTTCCACCGGTACAAAAGACTAAATAGAAGATATCTCTATAACCGGCACACATGTATATACATGTTCTATTGAAAAACTAAGTGTATAAAAACCAGCACATACAGATGTGTCGGTTTTTAATAAGAATTTTTGAATTTTTCAAACGACGTTAGATGGAGATATGCTCTCTATGATAGTTATAGAGCTCAACGAGATCTATAACTATGCAGTTGACAATTAGTAGAATCGTGTCGAGGTAAAATGATAAGGAGGCAGCGTGTAGACAGATGTTGTGGGTTTGTTTTCCAACTCAACGTCGTCATCGTCATCATCTTGCTCAAAAAAATTCCAAAATGAGCATCATATACACAAACTTAACAAAAAGAAAGATGATTTAAAAAACAGTCCAAAATTTGTGGGGAGAGGGGGATGGATTGTATCAACATTTTTGTTGTTGTGAGGGAGAGGAAGGGCAGCGAGGGCATGTCAGATTGGCAGCGCCTACGCGTGCCGCTACTGTGATGGCGTGAGCCGGGCTTGGAGAGGGACGGAGTGGGGGCGGACCACGAACAAGAGTGGTCTAGGGTTGAGTCAACTAAGGGAGTGAGGTATTAGACTTATTGGGCCACGTTTAGGGCTTCTAGGTGTTGCGGTAGCGCTATTCACTGCCTACTAATTGTCGACCTAGTAGTGCTCTATAGCTTGTTAAACTCACGAGTAGCTCACGAGCCACCTCTTTATACTAAAGAGCTAAAATACCAGCTCAGCTTGTTAGGAAAACACAATGAGCCAAGTTGAATTTATCATGAGCTATGAGTTTTTTTTTGTCTAGCCCTACATGCATGTAGTCATGCATGAGTGGTTTATCGTTACGTAGATGTAACATCCTGGTTTAGAAGGCGACAAACAGATGTGTTTCTCGCACTTTCCTACTAAATTGGGAAAGGATAATGTCATCAGTTAGGACACATATAATATTGTTAGAGTGTGCTTCTAATGATCCATACATTGAAAGCAACCTATATAATGAGGTTAATTATGTGCAACATATATCCTTAAACTATGATAATATGGATTGAGGCAACAAAATAACTATTATCCCACAATTTCAAATAGAAGAAAAGCACGGGAAAAGCAATCGGATTGTACCTAAATCTTGTATTTATGGTAAACAAAATTGTGATTACAGACTTGTTAACTGTGGTTTTTAGTTTAATACTGGTCAACGGTTAGCGGTAACTGGTCTGATCTTTTTACTAATCTAGAACAATAATAGTAGAAACCAGACCTGATCAATGTGCGGTTGATGGTTGATTTTGTAAACCTTGCTTGCATCTTGGAAAGACCTCTGAATCATTTCATCCCAGGACAGTGCTAAGAACCTAAATATGCCGAGAGGAGTTGACGCAATTAGATAGGGTTTATGCTAATATTGCACGAGCATGTCCCTTGGATGACCCAAGGTAGGAAAACAAGAACATTAGCACATAGCTTCTTATTTGTGATGGGTGATAATCCTAATCTATGGCAGGTAAGCTTAATGTCATTAGTATTTGGTCAGTGATGTGTCGACTCATCTTAGATGTGTAACTAACTGTTGCAGATATTATAATTTATAGCGATTGATAATAAAAATCTATTACAGATGGTTTTACCACCTGTTATAGATGAAAGGTCGTTCCATGCTAGTTGGCTTTATCACTTGATTATTATCATCTGTGACAGGAGTGATAACAATTCGTAAAGATGAGTCATCTATTACAGATCATTATTACCCTCGTCACAGATAGATCATCTATGATAGGTTGATAGTTATGACTCATTACATATGATATTTTTAATATGAAAAAAATATTTATTTACTGGCTAATCTTAGGTATGCTAGCCATGTTATCTATACACATATCAAATGCACATGCATTT
>KE372680.1:405546-417765 GCA_000418225.1 Zizania latifolia
ATTTATATCGGTCACCACGATGGTCGACTAGAGCAATGATGGTGGTCGGAATAAGCTCTGGTCAGCGATTTTGTGAACCCTACGAACCATCGACATGTTAACCTGCAGTGACCAACACCCTATTGTCTCGAATTATACTTCTGGTTACAAACCCATTGCTGCAGCTTTCATCATAAAACTAATCATGAAATTTCTCGAGACAAAATCAAAACTTGTGAGAGATCAAACAAATCCACAAATTTCACAAGGTTAAAATCATGCATCACGAAGTTTCACAACGATCTCAAACGCAAACTAGCTTACAAAGTAGAACATATTTTGACATACCTTGGTGACAGTGGCCCTGCATAGAACCATCTGGACAAGAATCGACAAAACGAAACGTACGCTCAGAGGAACACGGATGTACCAACCACGGTTAACAACAGATGAAATAAAAACAGCAGCAACACAGAAGGCATTCCGAGTATTAACGACACAAAAGTCACATAGCATTTCAGATAACGATGTTCAACACAAGATAACTTCAGACAAGGCGACATAGCACCAGACACTTGGGGATAAGTTCACGGAAGTAAAACGGGTGCATCTAAAACAAAACGTCTGAAATTTGGTTCCGCAGATGAATCAGAGGATATGGATATTTAAGCAGCTATGTCCTCTGACAGGAAAGCCTGCCCCGGGGAGCGTGCAGAAAGACGACCATGGCAACCAAGTAGCTGCAAAGCAAAGACGGTATAAAAATATTTAGACGATCCATGCATGCCCAATGACAAGATCACAATCTAGAGATACATGTTCAGTGATAAACATTTGCTAAGAAACATCTTTTTTACCTTAGCATTGACACCATCAGAAACAATTCTACCCTCACTCTTCAACCTGACGTAGTCATCACGGTTGAACTTGGTGAAGCCCCTGAACAAGAGTGAAATTAGAAATGGACACAGGTTTATCACACGCAGGACATCTAAGAAAGAGGCTGTACTTGTATGCATCACCCAATTTGGTACTTACCACTTTCTGCTTTCAATGATCTTTTGGCGACCAGGGAACTTGAACTTGGCACGACGGAGGGCTTCAGTGGCATGGACAGCATTGTTGGGCTTGCACCGCACAGAAAGGAGGACCTGGCCAATATCCACCCTAGCACAGGTTCCCTGTGGCTTCCCAAAAGCACCCCTCATTCCAGTCTGGAGCCTATCAGCCCCGGCACATGAAAGCATCTTGTTGATACGGAGCACATGGAATGGGTGAACCCGAACCCTGAGGTGGAAGGCATCCTTTCCTGCAGACTTGGTCATGTACTTGTTGCAAGCGATACGGGCAGCCTCAAGAGCCTCGCTAGTGACATTCTCCTTCTCCCAAGAAACGAGATGCACACAGTGGGAGAACTCATCCACACCCTTCTTCTTCATCCCAACATCGTAGATCCTGATCTTGGGATCAGGGACACCACGGCAGTACCTTGACTTGGGGTAGGGCTTGTTCTTGATCTGGCGATAGCACCTCGCAGGTCCTAACCAGTGTAAAAGCAACAAAATCTAGTTATAAAAAAGACGTGTAAAATGTTTTAGGTGAAGCAGGTGGTTCACACACAACTTAAATCACATAAATCCCTGTCATTTCAATCCAAACAGCGATACTTGTGGTAGAACATGCCTAACTTGTAATATAAAGTATAATATGCTTACACAAAAATGGTCACGAAACAAGTCATCAGAAACAACACATAAACAAACCATTACAAAATAGGGTAAACATACCCCACTGTAAAACCTAGATCTGCTAGCACAGCCATCAGAAAACAGTTTTGATACTATTTGCCACAACCATCAGACATTGGTACAGTTTTCATAAAACCGCTACGGATGTACTCCCTCCGTCTCACAAATACTTGATTTTTAGCATGGAAAATTTGTCACACAAAGACTTGATTTTTGTAGCTTCTTCCATTCCGTTAATCTGAACGCAACTAATACGTTCCGACTAACCAAACAACACCACCCGATCAGCACGGCTGGAAATTAGATCTAACAGGATTAATGAGGAGCAGCTAAATCATTTCTCTACACTAGTAATATGTATGAAATTTGCTAAACACAAGACTTTGTGGGACAGGAGGAAGTAAATCATAGAAGCCATCAAAATATTCACATCCTAAAATCATATGCTGCACACTCGCTAGCTCATATGTTTTCAAACTACAAGGAGATAACCGCAACTTTAGTCAAATAAAACAACAATCCTCCCAAATTCTCACGGATCACAGCAACAAAAACAACTAGGCGCGTGGAATCCACACCCTCAAATCATCCAAACACAACATCGACCAGCCCCTAGGCAGCGCGCAGCTAGCGCGGATCTAAAGCCAGATTCACAAACAAGCAGCCGCATCGAGCATCGCGACGCCCGGCCCAACGCTAGAACAACACCCAACGACGGACGGACGGACGGCACATGGCATAGAGGGAAAGGACGAGGCTTACTTCTCCCCATGGCGGCGGCGAGCGGAGAGAGGAGCGCGGCGGCGAGAAGAGACGGGGCGGCGGCTGCTGCGGCTAGGGTTTGGAGGAGAGCGGCGCGGGGGATTATATAGAGGATGGGGGCGGCGAATGGGGTCGTGGGTTTGCGTGTTGGGCTTGATGAGCCCATGAAAGCCCAAAACGACTTGACCAGCTCCTCTTTTGTTTTCCTTCACACGGAGAGGGTCATGGGCCGTGTACAGCCACGCGTTCATATTACCCGTTGGCCATTGCAATGGATGTCTGATATATATTTTTTTAAATAGTATTTTTAATTCAAAATTTCATAAATAGCCTCAACTTTCAAGAAATAACAATGGACTAGTGAACGTGACGTAGACGTGGTGTCTTACTTAAGATATGATTTCTTTATTTTCTATTCTCTTTTTTTTAAAATTTTCTTGCCACGTTATATCTTTCCTACGTGACGGCCTAATAAATAGGTAAAACACGATCAGGATTGAGAATACTCTTGGTCTCCTCTCGACCAATAGTCAATCGGCATGAGCATCTAATGGCTCTATTGACTGACTAGTCGACAGAAAACCGCGAGGCTCTAAACGGTCGAAAGAGCCATGCGCGTGAACAATTTTTTCATATGATAGTATTCTTTACGAGGCATTTTGTGTGCGGGGTGATATTTTGGTTTAGTACACTTAATGAAATCTGTAATTAGCATTCTTCTGTTTTACCGAGAATTTATGAAAAAATATTTTTATCTTCTTATTTGGATACCCTTTACATAACCTTTTACTTATCACTTCATAATACTATATTCCTATTAATAAAAAACATTTTAGTTTTTTATTCCCACCATTAATTTATTAATTTTATTTTATCTTAAAAATAAAGGATTTGTGGCAACGAGGAAATATAATTTGGTATCTCGTTCAAAATTCCTAATTATTCTCATTTGAAGTAGCCAAACAACCCTTCTACCATTTCACGCGTTCTATGTTATCAAGTCATGTAACTTTTGTATTCCTTTAAATTTTCCAATATATGTCCCTTGATAGCCAAAAGTCCTGAAAGATGACCTGCTTGCAGTTGACACAGAAAGGTGTTGCTTGTTTTTTGATGCTCAAAGTTTGATGGTTGCTAAGGCTCTCTGTGTGGCGTAACTCCTGTGAAATGTCTAGTTGTGGGTTGACAAACAGGAAAAGGCAATATGTAGTTTGCTGGTTAGCCATTTTGGTGAGGTAGATGATGTCCTGGACTAGCTGGTAACCATAGCACACATTTCTCTGCTTTCAATCAAACCGGGCATTCGTTTGTTTTTTTTTCAAAAAAAAAGTCCTGAAATTTGCCTCCTTGAAAAATTCCTGGAATTTGCCAAAAGGTTAGAAAATATTAGCAAAGATCAAACGGCCTGACCGAATTCCGCCCAAAAGACGAGCAAAAATCGGATTTTGGATGTGCGTCAGTCGTCACTGCAATCGTCCATCGCCCCCTACCTGGCGTCGACAATCGTCAATCGGTTGAAAAAAAAATCGATTTTTCGAGGCCGGCGACCGGCCCAAGCAAGTGGTCCGACGCGGGCCGGGTCGTCGTCGTCGCCGGGCGCGGAGAATTCCACGCCCTTTCACCGCCTGCACAATTGCACAAATCAGTCCCCCTCCCCTCTCCTCTCCATCTCAAACTCCCAGCGGGAGAGGAATCGATCAAACAAGGCGGCGACGGCGGCGGATCGAGGCCCCAACGTTGTTACTACTTACTACCCGCGAGGGCGGGCGAGACAGCCACGCGGAGATCCGGGCTTATCGTCTCCAGGCTCTGATCCAAGGTAAAAATGCATCCTTACTAACCCCGGTCCGTTTGCACTGAGCCACGTGAAGAGGGTGGGGGGAGATGGTTCTTGTACCCGCTGAACTCCTTGCCTTGGCTGCCATTGGGTTCCATGGCGTCGGAATTTCGATTCTTGGAAGCTATTGTTCGTGGAACTAGTAGATATGTGCGAAGAGAGATGTCGCCGGCAGATTTTCGCATTCCTTGTTGATAGAAGGCGTCTTCAACCTGGAAATGCCTACGTGTACTTTTGCTAACCGCCAGAGCGGTTTATCTGCTTGTAAATGATCATAGGCTAGTTTGCTCTTCCTACTCTGAGACTCACAGATTGCTATGCACTTTGTGAGTTTCTGACATTGATGTACTGCCATACCTTAGTAAAATATAGTTCTCTTGCAGTCTCCATATCGTTCTTGTTTTAGAGGCACGACTCATCCTTTGGATTGATCATGACATGTTCTTACCATTGTTTAGGGGGAATTTTGCTCGGTGGTGTGCTGGCTTTTTTGGCTAAACTTCATAATGGGATGTTGTGTGGCCAAGGTGAGTCTTCTGATAGCATGATCAGTCTTTAGCAGTTCATGGTTGATGTTAAATATGCTACAACACGTGTTACTTTCTCGAATGTGCAAGTGATTGTGATGATTCTTTTGTTTCTTTTCTTTTGGTTAGGGCCGAAATATTGATGAAGAAAAGCTTGAATTCAAAGGTGGAAATGTGCATGTCATAACAAGCAAAGAGGACTGGGACCAGAAGATTGAAGAAGCAAACAAGGATGGGAAAATTGTAAGCAAGCTAGCATTTTAATCAAGGGGTTATACAATATAGATATCCTTTGATTCTTATGCTATTTATTGTGCTATGCATTATTTGGTTTTAGATCTATCACTTTACACTATACATCTTTAAGAAGTTGATATCCATGCCGTACTTATAACTTTGTCAGTTTGTCCCCATTTTTTTGAAAAATATATAATTAGATGATGAGATTGATAATCTCAGACTGAAATCTTGATGAGTGTAAAACGATCATGCATGATGCATTCCAGTTATAAAACGAGAAATGGCCCATGAAAATGATTATCTGTTAGCTTGCAGCTAGTAGTGTTTGCCAAAAAAAATGCCATTACTTAATCCATTCCCTACTTTATATAGTTTTCTGCCCTTAGTCAATGCAAGATCCTTGAGTGGATTAAACCATTCTAGTTATGCTGACGTCTAGAGCTGCTCTTTTCCATTGCTCTAGTATGTTTGTAAAAGCTTCAAATTCTCATTGTCTATTATCAATAACTGTTTTATGTTGGTTTTTTTCTCTTCCAAAAACAAGCTAAACGACCCCATGCGGTAATCCCACTTATTCTAAATAGCACTTGCATGATCACACAGTTCATATTTCCCTTTTTTTCAATGGGTTTGTTTTGCTTGGTTTAGGATGCCTGCTTTCTTTTGGCATCACACACATAACATTCACAACTCAATGTTATGATAGTTGTGCCTTAATGGTCATTTTGTTGTTGGCTGAAATCTCATAACAAGGTAGAATTATGAAAATGATCGATGCAAGGTATTACCTTTGACATACTTTATTGTTTCTTTTGTAGGTTGTGGCAAATTTCAGTGCCTCCTGGTGTGGGCCATGTCGTGTTATTGCACCTGCTTATGCCGAGATGTCAAAGACTTATCCTCAACTGATGTTCTTGACAATAGATGTTGATGACCTTATGGTAATTCCATCTCTTTTGTCAAATCTGCTCTTGGCAAAATAATTTGTTTCAGACTTTTCTGAATCAAGAGTGTCCGATGCTGGCAATTATATCAAAAATGTCATTTACCAGTAGAACCAATTGGCATCCATCACTTAATGCCACTCGTTATGTAATAAACAAGATTAGATTTGTATACTGAGATGCAGTAACACTCCAATTGTCATAAGTTTTGTATATATTGAATTATTCGGTGGAGGATCGCACACTCTAAGTATGCCCTTTGACATACTACTTAATTGCTATCAACATGACGAGATACGGTGAAACTCTTGACCAAAATAAATGTATGTGGTGTCTCTCTTTTTTTGGCAAATCTTCTTATATATTGGAAGTTATTGTAAAAAGTTAAACAAGTAGCAGGGCTTCTTATAACTTCTTTTAGAATCAAGTAAACAGATAGTAATTACGTGCAAATTCTCCTAAAGTTAACTGAAGTCTATTAACATCGCAGTAGCTTCTCGCTTGGCATGTCTGGCAGATAAGGTGCATGTTCTGAGGTGATTCCGATTCGATTTGACTGTTTTTCTTATTCTCTGCAGGATTTCAGCTCATCATGGGATATCCGTGCAACGCCGACCTTCTTCTTCATAAAGAATGGGAAGCAAGTCGACAAGCTCGTTGGTGCAAACAAACCTGAGCTCGAAACAAAGGTGCAAGCACTTGCCGATGGCAGCTGAACCTTATGCCGCAGCTAGAACTGAACGAACTTGATATGTCTCTACCGCCAAGTTTGTGTCGGTGGTTCCCTGGTAATATGTACAGTTTTGTTTGTCTCTCTGTCGAAACGATGTTTTTTAGTTCTGAATCTTTGCTTTCGTGTCTGGTCTCACACATATGCATGCTATGAACTGCAGTAAGAAGTTGTGAAGTGTTCAGAGCTGCAACAAATCTATGGTTTTGAGAGAGATAGTCATGTGGTGAGCTGTAGTTTGAGCTGTGAACTGTGCCAATAAATGAGTGGGTTTGTGCCAGCAACTTTGTCCTCGGCTGGGTCTCGTTTTGAGCAGGGAGCTTTCATGGTTCCTACCAGAACTGAACTATTTCTTGCAAAACTCATGAAATTCAGGGAACGGACCTCGGTGTCGAAAGCTTGGGAATTTGATGATATTTTCCAAATTGTCCAGACGTGCTCGATGTTTCAAATCCCGGGAGCTCGATAGGATTTTCTTTAGGAATGTGCATGCAAATTTTGCAATAAGAAAATAGGCAGAAACGAGGGATCCTATGCCGGCTGCCCCCCTCCGGCCTACCGCCGCCCAGGGACATGCGCCGCGGTCGAACACCACTTGTATTACTCACTAAACCCACTAAGTTAAGTATTTTTTTTAAATGTAATGGCTTGAAAAATAAGTACATTAATGCTAATACGTAATTCATAAATAATCAAGAAAAATGAATGAGTTGGATTAACTTAGGTTACATGGACTAATGGTATACCTAGGTAAGCAATATCACTAACACCTGCAAAAACTAACTACAAAATCAATGAAGGGGTTATTTGAACTTTTTTTTTACATATTTCAAGATATACCATACCCAGTTTCATACTTCAAAATCGAGGTTAAATAGACTAACACCAATAATTTAGGCTTGAATTGAAGATAGTTTGAAAGATTTTTAAATGAATCGAACTAATTCCTATGAAAATAAAAATTCATACGTTGTAAAGATCCCTTAGGAGTTAAATATCCACCCCGTCCTAAAATATAGCAAATTTTAGAGTTTAAAAAGTATAAATATAGTTATAAAATGTAACTTTTATCTCTAAATTATACATATTATCTGTAGGCTTCATTACTCATTAATCCACGTAACCACAAGTCCGTACTCATCTCAGAAAGGATAATATGTTTTCTTTCTAATCCGCTTAATACATGCGCTCATACTTAAAAACATGCTGTATTTTATGACGGAAAGAGTAATCACGTTACTTAACTTAATTAACCTTAGTTAATTAGCGTTAATCCCACCTGGCGGTGGCTTAAACGCCTTCCAGCTCACACAGCACCAGCCGTTCCGAAGCCGCGCGCGAGGGAGAACTTGTCGTTTCGAACCCCAACCAGGGGCATTACCGTAATTTGACACCCACACAAAGGTGCTCGCTTTGATGGGTTTTGGGCTTTTGCGCCTCCACCTTTTGCGTAACTGGCTCCGCCTTGCTGCTCTGCCACTGCCCACTGCTCGTGTGAGCCCCCAGCCTCCTCCTCCTCCCCCGATCGATCTCCCATCCTCTTCTCCGCCTCGTCTTCCCCTTCCCCTGAAGCTGCAGGCCGTCGGGATGCTCTGATCTCCGTACACACACCTCGGTAATGCTCTTTTCTTTCATCTCCTCTGTGTTCTTGTGGAAGTAGAACTACATGGCCACATGGGAGATTTGCACTCTTGGATTTGTGGGGTAGAAGAGAAAAAAAACTTTTTTTGGTGTTACTGTGATGTTCCTGATCTGCGATTTGTGGTTTCTTTTGATCTGCGGTTTATGGTTTCTTTTGGGCGAGATTTCTTGTCTCCACAAGTTATCGGCTTCTTGCGCCCCTTTGCTGGATGCTCGATCTATGTCCCGCGTGGAGGTGAGCAGCGGTTTGTCGATCTATGCTGCAGGAGAATTTGCTTCTTCTGGGCTGCTGGGTGATTGGGGTTCGTGCTGAGATTGAGGCCATGTTGTTGTGCGTAGCAAGTTGTTGACTACTTTGGATCGTTTCCTGGTATCCTGGTGTAGAATTTGTTTGGCTTCACATTCACCTGAATTCTTGGTAGCGTAGTGAGATTGGAATGGCATCGATTCATCACTTGTTTCATCTGTTCTTGTGCATGGCATGTATGCCCCTAGTGATGAATGTGATCTCCGTTCCTTGAATTCAAGGTAGAAAGGTTTGTCTCCTTTTCTTAGAGCAGATAAAATTTAATTATTCTAGGATTGAAAAACAAACAGACAGTTCGGTTTTTTATTACGGTTTATGTATGTTGAGACTTAAGAAGCTTAAAGGCAATATAGCCATATAGGTTTGATCAAGATTTGCTCTTCCGTGGTTAACCACTATATCACTTGTTTTATGAATGAAGCTGCCTGATCATATGTTGGTACTGCTCATCAATCATCACCTCATGAATGCGTCATTCTAGGTGCAAGTACTGATAAATGCGTGTGTTGTGGATCCCCAACCTTCAATAATGTTGAACTGGCTGGTCTTGCTTGTTATTCCTTAGGTGGATAGATAATTAGACATTGACAAGAACATTTTTGGTCGCAAGTTTGTGACGTCTGGCTTGAAACACAGAGTGTTGATCAGTGTGGGGTAGGATTTTGTGTTGTCCATTCTTCTTGTCTGGCGTTTGTTCCCGGTTCACAAATCCTGTTGCCTGAAGTACCTAACAGGAACAGGGCTGTAGTTGCTATGTCTTTTGCAGTTGGACGTGTGATAACCATGTGCCATCCATTTGCCATGCAAATAAGTTTTGGCAGCTGCAAGATTTGACTAACTTTGCCATTCCCAGTTTTTAGAGTATGAATATGTACATCTTATATTTATTTATATTGTCTTGCTAAGGCTGGGCTTATAAAGGCACGCGATTTATTTGTCATTGATGTCGTCCTACACTGCCACTTATGTTCTTTTTCATGAAGTAGGCTGTTTCTCATTTTCTAAAAGAAGAAATGTCACTGTCATTCACTCCATGTTATGATTCTTCGCATATCTAATCATTGTTATTGTGGGCTCTCTGACAGTGATGCTGGTAAGATCATGAATGATACAATACCTTTGCCTCCTTCATAGCTGTCAATGGTCTGGCCCTTGGTTTTTTGCATCTGGACATCTTCATTAGAAGAATATATATTGCCCTTCTTTGATAGCATTCAGCATCATATGTTCATGTTATCCAAAGTGTGCAAGACCTATTCTCTTGGCCAGATCATTGGATATTTTACCTTTTCCTTTTGTACAGGCAAGTCATTCATGGGAGCCGAATATCATTCCAGAGCATGTTTTATCAGTTTACATTTCTGGGTTTCAGGATCTTGTAGTACCAACTATTGTTCTTGTTGTACCAGATTACATTTTTCATGCATGTTGAAGTGATTAGCTGAAATTTTGAATCATGAATTTCTGCTATAAACTTTTACGGCGGATAATTTTCCAGCTGTTGCTATCTTTCTCTCAAATCTATTTATATGTGCCTTTTTCTCATTCTCTGATTTGTTCTCTTTTGGAAATGAAATCAGGTCTGCACCTTTGAGGAAATTCTGTTTATAGTCTGGTCAGAATGGAGAAAATGCAAAAGGTGTCAAGGAAATCCAGCTCTTGGTGGTGGGATCGTCATATTAGTCCAAAAAACTCTAAGTGGCTCTCTGAGAGCTTAGAAGGTAAGGAAATTCTGTTTATAGTTCATCGTTTGTTTCCTGTATTGCATGCTGGAATAAGATCATACTGTTGTTTGGTAGCCATGATGATTTGTAGGATCTTGTTCATGCATGGTTTCAATATTAGTCTCCATTATAACTAGCATGCCAGGTGTTCTCTGAACACAATTGTTCTTTTAACTGAACAGAGATGGAGACACAGATAAAAGAGACACTGGAGCTCATTGAGGAAGGAGAATCCTCTGCAGAAAAGGCTGAGGTTCTTATTACTCATGTACAGAACTTTCATCAGATGTATCGTGCTCTTGCTGAGCGGTATGGCAATGTGACTGGAGAATTGCGCAAAAATATCCCATCATCACTGCAATCACATGTTTCCTTTGGTGTCTCTGAATCAGATTCTGAGGCACAGTCTCCTTCATCTCCAGAGTCTGACTTGCAAGACAAGATGTCACAGCAAAAGCCAAAATCACGATCAGATTGCTTTGATGTTTCCATTGGCTCTGGAGTGAGCTCTGATGTATCCAAGAAGGGTAGTGATGGGTCTTCATCATCTTCAGAATCTGATTCAGAACTTGATGAGGTTAAAGAAGAAAATGACAACAGCATTTGTTATGCCCTTAGTAAAAAAATTATTGCACTTGAGGACGAGCTTCATGAAGCAAGGGGGAAACTTGAAGCTTTGGAGGAAAAGAATATGAGTTGCCAATGTAATTTTGGTGCTAACTCAGAAGTGCCAGAAAATATGGAAAAACTACAGGTTTCAAGTGTGGAAACCAGTAACTTTGAGAAGGATCTTGATGAAGTCAAAAGTGAAAAGGAAGCATTGGATGCTGAGTTATTGGTGAACAAAAATGAGATTGATAGGCTGAAGAATTCAATGGTGTCGGTAGCCAAACAGTTTGAAGTTGAATTGACAAGTCGTGACACTGAAATTGATAAGTGCAAGCAGGAGCTTGCGGTACTTTCAGAGAAGTATCAGCTTGATAAATCTACTCTTGAGGCTGAAATTGGAAAGCTCCAGAGAGTTATCGAGAAATTTGAAGATGATCTTTCAAAAATGTCACAGGAGAAATTGCTGCTCGAGTCTCGAGTTGAAGAGTTTGAGCAGGCAGCTCGAAGCTTAGATTATTCTGTTTCAGAGTTGGTTAGGCTTCGAGAGGAATTGAAGGGTACACAAACAGAATTTGAGCAATTTTTTAGGGACTTTGAGATTTCAGGCATGGCGGTTGCAAAGCTACCAGAGATCACCAAGAACCTGGAAGCCAAGATTGAAGGAGTATTACTGGAGAAATCAATACTCCAAAACCGGATAAAGGAGCTGGAGCAGGTTCTGTGTGATTCATTGCAAAAGCACTCACTGGAGAAGTCTTCCCTGAGTGCTGATCTTTCAAAATTATCTGAAGCCAACGCTTCTCTTGAAGCCAAGTTGGCATCCATGGAGGCAGAGCTCAAACAAGTTCACAATGAGAAGGCTGCAGAATCCATCAGCAGTGAGAAGCAAATTTCTGGGCTGAATCAAGATCTTGCTGATGTTAAAAACAAGCTGGAATTGCTGTTATCCGAGAAATCCCTGGTGGACAACAAGGTGACCACTCTACTAACTGACATTACAATTCGTGATGAAAAGATGAAGCAGATGGATGATCACCTGAACCAGCTTCAGCTTGAGCATGCCAAGCTAATGACACAGGCTGATCTTGCTCGCAAGTCCCTGTCAGAACTGCATGCACAGGTTTGTGAGCTCGAGGAAGAGGTACAGCTGCAAAAGCTTGTGATCTCTGAG
>KE372680.1:446667-457555 GCA_000418225.1 Zizania latifolia
AGACGTTAGAGCTCGTACGAATTAATCCCTAGCCACTTCTATACGCGCGGACGCGCCAATATAGAGATGACGACCTTCGGGCGATCCGCCGCAGAAGCCCGCGGCATGTCAAGGGCACGCCCAACAAGCAGTAGATGAGCGTCATGACGACATACGCCACAATGATGTAGACCACCAGCAGCTCGACGCGCTTGTCGAATGAGTTGGCAAAGACGTAGGTGCAACTGCTGCCCATGGCCATCAGCACAAACATCCACGGGAAGGATATGTTTGCAAACCTTGACGAGAATTTAGTATTCACCGTCAGCAGCGCGATCAAAGTGGCCAGGGCAGTCGCGAAAGTGGCCGTGTTGAAGAAGACGTACGCCCGTACCCTCCAAGCTTGGTCGCTGGTCAAGTCGGTGGCCGCTGCCGCCGTGTTAGCACCCAATTTGCTGGGCTGAAGCAACTGATCATACCAGTTGGCGGGAATCCAGGTCGGCGGCTGCAGCGCCGCCTGGAACGCCATTTGTATGAAGAGCGCGGCAACCGTCATCAATCATCCATGCTTGGACGCCATATCGTCGCCGGCAGCAGCCTCAGCAGCGGCGCCACTGCCGCTGTTGCGCAGAACGAATCTCTCTCCAAGAGGGATCTCGTTTGTCCTGTTGTTGCCTATGTCAGCCACCAGCCTCATGTTCTACCAAACAAATTAACCATTGCAAACCATGCAATGTTTTAGGTACAGTTCAGAGCCGACAGAAACAATATTCGATCAAGCAGACAAGTTAATTACGGAGTATATCGGGAGAGAACCTACATGGAAAGAACCGACATCTCCCGCCGTAAACTCATCGGCGGCAGGCTCGATCGTCGACGACACGGCTACGGGTTGATGAGACAGCTGCGCCATTTGTACGGCCCATGACATAATTAGCTTCCTCGTTTCAATGTTTTTTGTCCACGCACACTTTAGCTAACTACGCTACTCTCCCAGTCTAGCTCCCTAATATTTATAATAGAAATATCTCCTGTAGTCAACGAGATAATTTTTTTTAGCAATCCACATAAAATAGTGAGGTTTGTATTAATTAAGCCAAAAAAAATTACAAGATTACAACCCTGAGATATTGCAATCAAGAAAAAACAAAAATACACTCCACTTGAGCCAGCAGACTCCAACCACGACCTAAGAGCAGCGCTGACACAACGAGACCTTCAAGATAATGCCTTCAGAGAGGTTATGACACAAAAGCACCGCTATCATCCGCCTAAAAGCCTTTGGCTAGATTTTCACCCAAAAGTCTAGCGACGGGGTGGGAGGCTAGTTGCGCGACAAAGCCTCCAAAGAGGAACATGGCACTCGAAGACGTCATCGATGTCGGCATTAGTTGAGCAAGGCTTTCGCATGAACCGAACCTCCCATTTTTGAGCTGTGCCGACAGCCATGCCAATTCCGTTCAGGTTAATCTATCAAAAAATGCAAAAAAAATTATGTTGATGAGTATGCCTATGGGTGATTAATTTGTTCATCAAGCTAATTATGTTTGTCAATGCATCGTCTGCAGAATATCAGGTTGGTGATTGACATTGGCGACAGGACAATCCAGGTTCCTATCAGTGGGTACACTGTTAGTAGTTCAGAACATCGGCCGTCAGGCTGCCGCGGCTGTCTCCAGCACCGGTGGCTGTGACGGTGATGGTCTGATAAGAGTTTTATGAAACTGTTTAAGTTACTTAAGGATATACTTTTAGAAGGAAACACGATGCCGAAGATTACATACGGAAAAAAGAAAGATCTAAATTGAAATTCATATCATATGCCTATTTTTTCTTACGATGAAACAAAAGTACTTATAAATCGAAATTTTAAAATAAAATAAAATGTGATTTAGCTTAGATACTTACTCTTACCAACAAAAACCTGTTATTTTTATAAGTATAACAACACATATAGATTACTCTAGGAAATACAATAATAAAACATATATTATTTTTGTAGTAAAGTTACATTTTCGGATTATGCAAGTTTAGAATATTTCTTGTGCAAATTGTGGTGATCAATAAATAAGAAAAACCATTGATGAATAGCAAAAGGCGAATCTATTTAGCATTTCAAACCAGACAACTAGATCAAATTGACATGCGGTACGTACAAAACGGAGCCATGACATGAAAGCATTAAATTAAATATTTTATTGAAATAATACAAAGAATCATTACACGCAAGCACTAGTACAATAAGCTAGCACCTCACAAACCACTTATACGACGTGGTACGAGGGAGAAAAACACAAGAGTTATGCACGTATCACTAGGGGAAAATACGGGTTCGTGGAGTGCCGAGGGAGAAATTTTTTTTGCCGCCTAAACAAACCGTCCTGACGTTCGTTAGTACCGATTTTTTTTTATTTTTTGCTAAGTGTCATAGGGTTTGTCAAGTGCATTTTCATTAGACACTTGGCAAACCCTCCTTTTCGCCGAGTGTAATTATTTACTGAGTGTAGTGTTTTTTTAAAAACACTCGGTAAACCCATCTTCGCCGAGTGCCCAAAATAATGCACTCGACAAAGATTTTGGCACTCGGCGAAGATGCAATTTCCTATACGATGTCTTAGGAATATATAGCCTTGTTAATTATACCCCTTTTAGCGTTGAATGTGAGGATACAAGCGAAATTGAAAATATATGACAGGTAAGGTTGATTTAATAATTATTTAAGTAATTTTATTCAATTTTATAGCAATAAGAAATTAGGAGATCCTAGGACTTAAGCACTATAGTCACTTCTCACTACTATAAAACATGTTATAAGTAACGGTCCTTTAGTACCGGTTATATCGACGGTTCATAAACACGAGGACATTGTGTTTTTGAATTTCATTATTATTACTGTCGGTTCATAGGTACTATCAGTGCTGGTTCATAATAGAACCAATACTAATAGTAGTGGACTGTTAGTTTTGATTAATCAGTGACGGTTTAAAATCCACAACTGATGATGGTTTTGAGTTTTGACTCGACACTGACGATAGTTTCTATAGGGTTTGTGATCTCACAGCCCCGATGATTGGCATGTCGAGTCCACGGATCGACAAAGCAATACCCCTCAAGAACACACTTTGTTTTGGTGCTGCTGAAGCTTTTCTAATCTTGTTTCACGGAATGTAAAAACTGGAAGAGTTCAAACACAACTAACTGCAAAACAAACTGCAAGCTGCTCACGACGTGCGCCATCCCACACGTCGCCCGCATCGCAAGCTGAAGACGCGCTCTGGCGCCCATAACGGCACCAACGAGCTCACATTCGTACATGCATGGTACATGCAGCGTATTCTACGACCGTACAGGAAACAAATATGCTAACACATCAGATTATTCTAACAGTGGTGTCTGTATGCCCAAACGGAGATGACGGCCTTCTGGGTTATTGTAATGCCCCGCCTCATACGAACTTCGCCATACGAGACGAGTGGCTACGAAACTGAATCGAAACAAACATCATACCTGATATTCATCCAATTCAGCGGTAGCTCATCACAAAACCTGCTTATTACAATATTATCTCCTTATAAAGCTGTTAATGAGACATACCTCGCAGCAAATAATCATTACAAAAGAACAGCGGAAGCAAACATACACTCACATCAATATCTAACTCCTAGATCGACTTGGAGACTAGACCCGAAACCCTACTCTTCAGGAAACTCGCCATTAACAGAAAACCTTCGTCTTCCCGTGACATCGCGAAAAGCTTTATCTTCATCCTACTGCTTCTAGGTGTTGGGGGAAAAGCAAGGATGAGTATAAACGTACTCAGCAAGTCTTGGAAGAGGCTATAGATGCAAGAGAAAGACAAGGGCGGCTGAGGCTTATTAATAAACCATGCAAGTTAAATTGACTAAGTGTTCCATAGTCTTCGACAGAGGCCCCAACCTCTACCGGATTACCCCAAAATGATAAGTATTTTGTTTTCGAAAACTGGAGGTGAGACCACGGCTCAACCTCCTTTAACCTTTCCACCACCATTCCTCACTTTTCCATAACAATCCTCCAAATTTCCTTAATTCACCAATCATTCCTCCATAACAATCCTTCCAATTACTTTACTCTAGTACTGGCCTGCCCTTCTCTCGGGTAGGTTTTTCCCGTTTATCCAAATCACATTTTATCTCTCATCCTAAGGTTAAACCTCACCCTCTCTCTATAAAGCCTTTTGACTTCTCGAACCACACAGGCTCGTTGTCGACCACAACCACAAAGGCTGGCCATACACCCCGAGGGTGCACTCTAGTAACGTCCCTCCCCACCAATCAGTTTTTATTAACGCAAATCAAATCCCAAGACTACGCTAGGGCAACTATCAGGGCACGCGCCTATGACCGTGGGCACGGCTGTTCGAACAGATTATACTTCAGCTGAAGGTGTACACTTTACCCTTACGTCGCGATCTTACTCCTTAACAGGCCAAGAAAAGGAGGTTCACTACAAGGTCTTTCCAAAGCAAACCCAAGAAAGTTTTACCATCACATGAACGAGTCAAACCCAGACCTCTCGTCAATGGGAATCTGACCAAGGAATATCAGGTGGCCCTTTGAACCCCTTTCCCCTGAAATCCTGTGAGTGTTCTCTTACTCAACCCAAAACAACATACTCAAGTGCCACATCGGGCATTTCTCAACACTCCATGGTACCCCGACGATTTCACGTTCATTGACAGCAAACGATCCCAAGCCCACTAAGTACTTAACTAGGGGCATCCCATAATACCCGTAAGGTTGCACGATTTATGTGCCTGACATTTTTCCCAAGGAATCGGTCCTTATGCGCCACTTGAAGTCGGACCCACAAAATGCGACGACGTCTCATGGCAAGTTTTACCCAAAACACCCTTCTTTTATATTTATTTTCAACACACGGTACTCTGTCCCGGTTTTCAAAACAACCTTGCAAATCCTATTTTCAACCCACACGCTTTATTTATTTGCAATCATGTAATGTAGTATGAGTAAAGACAAGCTTTGATTACGGACAACCCACATCACGATACTAGGATGGAGTCATCGTAATCATTATGGTGACAAGGAATATAGGGTTCTCAATTTTCAAGAATAGGCTAGGTGCAACAATTTTAGGTTTAATTGACTTAATCGCGAGGGCGATCGTCATTAACTTTAAGTGTATGTGTGCGTGTATCCTAAACATGCATTTGTATAAAATTAAATTAACAATCATGGGAGCAAGCATGATCAAAGAGAGACTTGCCTTGAACCAAAATGTACTCGGGGTCTTCGAGGTCATACTCTTGCGGGTCTTTGGCGTTAGCAACTACGGTACAAACAACACCACATAAATAAAAGCATAAAAAAAATTTGAAAAAATAATTTTATTCTATGCTATATTAAAGTTTAGAAATTTAGAAATTTTAAGAAATTTGAACGGAGCGAATCGGAACTAGGATGAATTTTATATGAATTTTTAAAGATTGGATTAATTTCTGAAATTGTGAAATCGTACTGTGCTGTACTGTTTAAACGGGCTGGCCCATGGGAAAAATCCTGACTGTATGGGCCGGCCTGCTAACTGTATGGGCTGCACTGATTTTTAATTAAAAAAAGAAAAAGAGCACTGTGCTGGTGGGCTGGCCGAATCGGGCCAAGCCACAGCACAGCCACAAGCGCACGCACGCGGGAGGCGCGGCCAGGCTGGCGCGGGCTGGCAGGTGGGGCCCGCAGGTCAGCGAAACAGGACAGAGGGGCTGCGCGTGGCTGGAGGTTGAAGACGACGCGGACGGCTGAAAATTCTCCGGAGCATAAATTCTCCTTTTTAACTCCGATTGAAACCAAATTTTAATGATAGGTTATATACACATATATTAATACATCTTACGGTCGGATTTCCAAATCAGGCTACGGTTCAACTAGAAATAAAAAGGAGGTAAATCTACAGAGGAGCGGCGCAGGGGACGACGGGGGTACTTCGGTGATAAACGGTGGTCCTTTTCATGGGATTAGGGATTATAGGAAGCTAACCATGGCTTCTGATTAGCCTACAACTAACCTTACGAAGCTACTCACGGTGAAGCCTAGAGGGCGTCATGGCCGAATGTCGCCGGCGAGCTCCGGTGGCGTTCCGCCATGGTCAACCCGCGGAACATGCATGTTAGGGTATATGGAAGCTACTTATACAAGGAATTGGCCGGATTTAATACTTGGATCGGATCGGGGCGCGGCGGTGTCGACACGGGTCTTCGGCGGAGCTTCGGTTCCGGTGGTGAGGGCTAAGGAAATGGACATAATAGATGTTTCTGGTCACGTTCCCGCTACTGGCTCGAGGAATGGAGCAATAGGGAGGACGAATTGCGACGTACCGAGTTGGGGGCGGCGACGGTGTTCCTGGTGATTCTCGGCGGAGCTCACAGGGAAACTCGGGAGCACTGGCGGGGGTGTTCGGGGGTTGTTTGGGGACTCGAATGGAGTGGTGTGACCAGCTTCCGGGGCTCGAGGTCCTTAAGTCATGAAGAACGGCATGGGCGGCGATGTGCGGCGGCATGGGGCGGAGTTGGTGGAGGTGACGACACGGAGTAATTGAGGCTCGGGGCCGGCATCTGTGCGGTATGGCAGCGACATGGGCACAACATGGCGTGTTACGGATGGAGAGGACGCAACGTGAGCGCTGGTGTACAGTGATGAGCATGCGATGGACCGGGCGGCAAGGGGCTTTGCATCCTAGACAAAGGGCAGGTTCGAGCGGACCGAAGCGGGGCTGGCACTGATTCCCACGGCGGCGAGCAGCGCGACAGGTAGCGAGGTGTGGCGCGGTCCGAGCTAGGCGCTAGTGCATGGTCCGGTCGTTGCAGGGGTGCGCGGTGCTGTCCGGGCGCGAGGCAGGGTGCGGGCGTTGGCTGCGTCGAACGAGGGAAGGCGCAGCCCGACGCAGCGCTGGCTCGTCCGAAGTGGCATGCGTGCAGCCTGGGCAGGCGCAGTGTCACAGTTATGTCGATCCGCCGCTGAGGCGCCTATCCCTCCGAGAGCCGCCCAAGTAGCCGACGAGCAAGCAGTAGATGACCGTCAAGACGGCATACGCCACCATGATGTAGACCACCATCACCTCCCCGTGCGTGTCGTATGAGTTGGCAAAGACGTAGGTGCAACTGCTGCTGATGATGGCCAGCAGCACAAACATCCACGGCAAGTATCTGATTGTAAACCTTGACGAGAATTTCGTATTCCCCGTCAGCAGCGCGATCAAAATGGCCAGGGCAGTCGCGAAATTGACCGTGTTGAAAAAGAAGTACGCTCGTGCCTTCCTAACTTGGTCTTCGGTGAGGGTGGTGACCGCTGCCGGCAACGGGGCCACGTCAGCACCACCCGATTTGCTGTGGTGAGGCATCTGATACCAGTTGGTGGGCATCCAGGTCGGCGGCTGCAGCGCCGCCTGGAACACCATTTGTACGAAGAGCGCGGCAACCGTCATCAGCCATCCAACCTTGTCCTTCAGGTTCTCTTTGTCAGACGAAGACGACATATCCTCGCCGGCAGCAGCTTGAGCAACGGCGCTTCCATCGCCGCCGGTAGCAGCTTGAGCAGCGGCGCCACTGCCGCTGTTGTGCAGAACGAGTCTGTTCTACGTACACAACAAATTAAATAAACCATTGCAACCATGTAATGTTTTCGAGACTTAATTACGTACAGCTCAGAGCCGACAAAATCATTCAATTCGTGAACATATATATATATATATATATATCAATCAAGCAGAACCTACCTGAACATCATGGACAGAACCGACATCTCCCGCCGTAGACTCATCGGCGGCAACAGGCTCCACCATCGTCGACGACACGTCTACACGGGTTGATGAGGCAGCTTCCTTGTTTGATGTTTCAATGTTTTTTGTCCATGCACACTTTAGCTAACTGAGCTCCTCTCCCTAATATTTATAATATCCTTGCAGTTTCAGCGGAGTGCATGCTATTAAGCTATTTTTAAATGCGATCACATTGGACTTTGTACATACGTGTTTTATGATCAACCACATCTGCTATCTAAGACATGCTGAACTGCTGAAGCTAGCCACACTCTTAGAAAAATCTCGTCTAAAAAATGAATTACGGTTCGTCGTAAAATAAATTAACTTATCATCACAACTTTACACCTGACATCAATAGCCAGTAGGTATAATTTATAAGTGGTATAGTTTGATATACATCAAATGATAGAGCAAGCTACATCAAGTTGGCGTAAGTTATTACATCAAATGATATACGGAGTATATACTAAAAGTTACATCAAATGATATATATACTAAAAGTTACATCAAATGATATATATACTAAAAGTTACATCAAATGATATATATACTAAAAGTTACATCAAGTAACATGCATGCATGTACATAGAGTGCATGCCGTAGGTACGTCAAGTTGGCGGCATGATCGTATATACATGTTTATCAAACTTAATTAATATAGTTGATTAGAGCTAGAAATTGAGTTGAAGGCTTATCATGAACCAGCTTAGGCTCGTTTCGATCGACTTGTTCTGCGAGCCCGTTCCCTTCGTCTAGATAGTGCTCAACCTAGGATTTGCATAATTTTTTCTCGAACAAGCTAGGTTGCTATTTGTGATTATATTCCAACTGTTTACTTAGGTATGAAAATTTTAAAATAAACATCCAAAATGCTAAAACTACCTGAGAAATATAATGGCGGCCGAAAGGGAACTCGTTATACGTACGATTGGTACAGAACTGTAGTTTGAACTACTTGAAGCCGCTGTTGCTTCTGTACAGAAACATGCATGCATGGATGCTATTACTCCCCTACTATAGTTAAGCTCAAATATTAGCATAACATCTTATTAGGCGCTCGCTTTGCTCAATATTGCTTTCAATGGCTTAATGGTTTTGCTCCTGCCAAGTTTCTCTTCTAGGTAAGGTGTGTGCTCATGAAAGAGAAGATATTGAAGCTGCTGAGCCAGTCTAGCCGGCTCGTGAACGGCTTAATTAGTCTGGCTCGCGAGCCAATCGAACCAGCTCGTGGATTAGCCTATTTGTCAGCTCGCAGAACACAGGACAAGCTTAGCCTGAGCGCCTGGCTTAGCTCGCTCGTAGCCGATCTGAGTTTGCTCGACTCTTTTCCAATATCATATCATATGGACATGGTTGACACGTGAAATTAGTGGCCAACTTGCCATCAACTCGTCGAATAATTATATAAAGCTAGCTATAGGGATGGATATCAATGTTAGAAAAATCCAAATTGTTTATATTCATATCTAATAAAAAATATAGTTGTGGGTATTAATATTTTTATTCAAATTAAATATGCACGGATAATTATAGTTGCCGCCAACGTGCCTGGCTGTGACGACAATGTTTAATATATTAGTACAAGATTTATAGAGGTTGCAACTTGATTAATATATTAGCTCTGTCTCAGAGCTTTCCATTATTTTTGCATAGCTCACATGCATAATCCTAGTAGAATCCTGGAGAAATAGGTGTGTGAAGATTTTAGTGGACAAATGCTGTGGCATGGAGGCAAATATTCAGATTGCTGAAGTCAATATGCCAATCAGTAGCAATTGCTTCACACAAGGTAACATGAAAAAGGACACAGCTAGCAATCATACGTACGAATATTTCAACCATACGAAACATTAAAAAATACTGGTTGCAACACCTAGGAAACAATATGTGAAATATCAAAAAGAAAACCCTACAACACGAAGGAATTATTTTTTGCCGAGCACCTTGTAGATAACAGATGAGACAATAAGACAATACAGCCCACTCGGTTTGTTGAGAAGCTTTAGTTTGCTTGAAACGTGGGGAGAAATTTGTGTTTCTCGGCTTCTGAATTGTAGCTTATTTTTTTGATTATATAAATCTAGAATATTTCTTGTACAAATTGTAGTGAACAATTAAATAAGAAAAAAACATTGATGAATTGCAAAAGGCGAATTTATTTTGCATTTCAAACCATACAACTAGATGAAATGTACATGCAGTACAAAATGGAGCCATGGCATGAAAGCATTAAATAGTACCAGGTGCAAGATAGTTTATTGAAATAATTAATACAAAGAAGCATTGCCCGCATGCACTACAGCACTTGTACAATAAGCACCTCACAAATCACTTATACGGCGTACGTGGTAGGAGGGAGAAAAAAACAAGAGTTTGCACGTATACGGTGCCTTAGGAATATTTAACCTTGTTAATTAAACCTCTTCTTCCGCTGCATGCGAAGATAAGATCGAGCGGAATAACAAATTAATTTAAGGTTGATTTAATTATTGAAATATTTTTATAAAATTTTATAGCAGCAAGACGTTAGAGCTTGTAGGACTTGATCCCTCTAGCCACTTCTATACGCCCCCATGGACATGACGACCATCTGCGATCCGCCGCAGAAGCCCAAGGCCTGTGAAGGGGAGGCCGAGGAAGCAGTAGGTGACCGTCAGGACGGCATACATCACCATAACGTAGACCACCTGCACCTCGACGCGCTTGTCGTATGAGTTGGCAAAGGCGTAGGTGAAACTGTTGCTGATGGCCATCGGCACAAACATGAACGGCAATTATCTGTTTGTAAACCTTGACGAGAATTTAGTATTCACCGTCAGCAGCGCCATCAAAGTGACCAGGGCAGTCGCGAAAGTGACCGTGTTGGACAAGAAGTATTTTTGTGCACTTAAAACTTGGCGTTTGGTGAGGGTGGTGGCCACTGCCGGCGACGGGGCCACGTCAGCACCACCCGATTTGCTGTGGTGAGGCATCTGAAACCAGTTCGCAGGAATCCAGGTCGGCGGATGCAGCGCCGCCTGGAACGCCATTTGTACGAAGAGCGCGGCAACCGTCATCAGCCATCCAACCTGGGCCCTCACAAACTCTTTGTCAGCGG
>KE372680.1:462565-475742 GCA_000418225.1 Zizania latifolia
TTTTACCACCCACACCCAGAGTACGAGAATCTTCCTGAGGACGAAGGCAACTACGGGAATGAAGAAGAAGATATCGCCGCCGAAGAACCAGAAGATTAGGGTCTCGGGCCTAGTCCCCAAGTGTGGTAGTTAGTCAGTAGTTCATGCAACGTTTTGTAAGCTTGAATGTTATTTTTGCCTGCCGCTGCGAGGTATGCCTCCTAATGCAGCAGTGTGAGACTCTATATGTTGTAATAAGCAGGTCTGCAATGAAACTACTGCCGAATGGAACGATTTTATTCTAAAATTCGTTCGTCTTCGATAACGTATCGACATGTCCATTTCGACGATATTTCCGAAATCCGGACGGGTCGTTACAGTCCAACATGAGGCAAGTGGCACAATTCAATGTCCTGCACAATTTGGCTAAAAAGATGTGCTGCCGTCGAGACCTTCCCCTCAAAGATGCGTCGGTTCCGCTCCTTCCAAATGTTCCATATGGTATAGACCAAAACACCGTTAAGATTACGCCGATGTAGCCGTTGGAAGGATGAAGAGATGGAACTCCAGTGAGACGCGATGGAAGTAACGTGGGTGTAGAAGACAAACATCAACGCAGCTTGCTAAACGGAAATGAGGTGCCATACTTCTTTGGTGAACACACAATTGAATAGAAGATGGATTGCGGTCTCGTCCTGTTGGTCGCAAAGGATGCAACACTAACTCCGGGGCCAACCGCGTGCCGAAAGGATGTCAGCTGTCAGAATTCTTTGTTGAACAAAGAGCCATGCAAAGATCCTACACTTCCCTTCGGCACGCGCACGCCAAATGAGGGTAGGCCAAGAGGGGCGAGCTGATCCTGCAAATTGGATGTGGTAGGCAGAACGTGCTGAATATTCCCCTTGTGGGGTCCAACGCCATCTAAATTGGTCAGGTGCCGAAGGGTCCCTTGGACGACTGGTGATCAGGGTCCAAAGATGGATGAGTTCCACCATTGTGTTGGGGTTGTTGAGGTAACGGAGGATCCGGAGCCAGCTGGAGTTGTGAAGCTCTGCTTGCACCATTTTATTTTCCTTGATGCCAAGATAAAAAGCTTTGGAGCTAGGTCCATTGGAGCGCAGCCATTTACCCATCTTGATTTCCAGAAGCCTAGTTGATCCCTTTTTCTGACCATAATGTCGACCAAAGCATCAAAGAGATCCCTATCCGAGGAGACTAAGGGCACCTCGATGTGTCTCCAAACTGTATGATCATCCGTTGCCGCCTTCCAAGGCCAACGGAGGCATAAGGCCCGCCCAAAACGGGAAAGGTCCAAAACTCCGAGGCCACCAAGGGCCTTCGGGGCGCAGACTGTCGACCAATTGACGAGGCAATGACCCCCATTCACCTCTTCATTTCCTTTCCAAAGAAAAGCCCTGCGGATTTTGTCAATACGCTGAAGCACCCACTTCGGGACTTACAGAGCGAAGAGGTGGTAGATGGGGATAGTGAAAAGCACTGCTTGAACTAGAGTGAGCCGCCCCTGTGAGGACAGGAGCCTTCCTTTCCAACCTTTGAGGCGGCCTCCAATCTTATCGATCAATGGTTGGAAGTCAATTCTACGAAGTTTGCTGAAGTGAAGCGGAAGGCCCAGATAGCGGCAAGGGAAGCTACCCCATTTAGCAGCAACGGACTATTGTAGGGGGCCAAAGACGCATCTTCGCATTGGATGTGGTAAACTTCCGTCTTATCAAGGTTGGACTTGAGCCCCATTGCCTTGCCAAAAAGGTCGATAATAGATTGGAGATTTAACAGGTCCTGTTGCTTTGGCAAGATAAAAATAGCGGCGTCATCGGCATAAAGCGAAGTGCGTGGGACATCACCCTTCAAAGGAAGGGGTGACAGGACACCCGCATCTGTCGCCAAATCCAAAATCTTCTAGAGTGGGTCAATCGCTAGAATGAAGAGTAAAGGGGAAAGCGGGTCGCCATGTCGAAGGCCCCGATGATGTGGGATGTGCTTGCCCGGTCAACCGTTGAGGATAATCTGTGAGGAGGAGGTGGACAGTAACAAGCAAACCCAGTTGATCCAACGAGGTCCAAATCCACGCCGCTGCAGCAGTTCTATGAGATATTCCCAACTTACTGAATCAAACGCCTTTGCAATGTCGAGCTTGATGAATAAAGTTAGGGTTTTAGACATGTGGAACCGCTTGACCATGTGCTGCACTGTGCTGAAATTGTCGTGGATGGCCCTTTTTTGATGAAAGCGCTTTGGCAGGAGGACACCAGGTCATCCATGCGCTTTGCAACGCGCGAGGCAAGCACTTTCGTTATTATCTTTGTGGTGGAATTCATGAGACTAATCAGGCGGTAGTCTTTGATCGTGAAGCAGCTCTCATTTTTGGGGAGGAGGATGACATGATGGGTGTTGAGAGCACGCAGGTTGCCCGGTCGGAGACTATACAGTTGGAAGAAAGACGCCATGAGATCCCCTTTGATCAAATCCCAGAAGGTCCTAAAAATTTTTAAGGTAAAGACATCTAGACCCGGAGCCTTTTCTAGGTTAAGATCAAACACTACTTGCTTAACTTCCTCTTTTGAGAAAGGAAGGTCAAGATCACTTAGATCGTGACTTGAAAGACCAACAGAATCCTAATTGAAGGAGCATTGCCGTAGGGATTTCCGCCCTAGGGTATCCTTGAAGTGAGAAAGAATGTTGCCTTCCTTCTTCTCCTGAGCAGAGACCAAGGAATTGTTGGGTTATGGAGAGGCTACGTTAGCGCTTAATTTTAAAATTTTACCCCGTTAGCCCAGGAACCATGCGTGTAATGGGATCATGGATCGTTACCTTGGACCTGGAGACGCGCTCGGGCAGTGAAAGTAGATTCGATGAAGCGCGTCCTCGATTTGCTCCTCATAGCTCTGTCCGTTCATCGACGGCGAAGTCGGCGTAATCCGGCGTTCTCCAAAGAAGAAGAACAACACCGATGCAGCAACGGTACCTCTACGGTATCCACACGTATAAGGACGGGATCACCTCGCACCGGCGTGCTAGCACCACTCGCGAGATCCAAAAGATCAATCACAACACTTGTGATCGTGGAGAGAAGAGAACTAGCGGCTAGGGTTCTCAACCAGGAGCAACCGTACCAACAATCACCAGCCTTTTCGTGCTTGCCCCACCTCTCTTTATATAGTGCCCCATCGTGGGCCTTTAATCTGTATTAAAGCCTAACAGATCTAATCTGTTCGCCTGGCCCGGAACTTTCGGCTATAGCCGGAACTTCCGGCCCTCGAAACTTCGGATCACATCCGGAACTTCCAAAAACGATCATCTATATCGAATTAATTCTCGACCCGGAACTTCCGGTCCAACCAGAACTTCCGGTTTGTCCAAAACCCAGAACTTTCGGCTACAGCCGGAACTTCCGGTTCGTCCAAAAAATCGAATACCGGGGCTGGCCTAGAACTTCTGGTACTACCAGAACTTCCGGATGCTCCAGAACCCGGAACTTCCCGCTACAGCCGGAACTTTCGGTTCCCCAGAATTTTCTTGGGCACAATTCCATCAATCTTCCACTTGCACAAGAACCAATTCTTTACAAGATTTGAATTACATCCCCTTAAGCGTGCGACCCAATAGGTTCATACGCAAACGGCCGCTACCCGGAAACCATTTCCGGATCACCGATCAATAGCGGTACCTAGCAGCACATATTGACTCCTGAATGCATACAAAGTCAAAATCACACATTATGAACCTTGATATACTCACGCACCAATCCCTTTACCACACGACATCAGTCAAGCTCAAGACGAGATTCATGCCACCCTTGTTGATAGCTCGACACTTCACTCGATTAAGTAGTGGATTCAATCATGATCAACTCTTTGATCATAGTGGCATGGCCATGCACTATCCAATTCGACTACCTCGAGGGACCCAGAGACGTCTCTCCCGTTATGTAGGAGGGATAAATTTCATCTTGACCACTCACATCCCACGACATGTTTCGTGACACACCCGAAAGCAACCTTTATAACTATCCTTTTACGGAATAGCGTTTGGAAGCCCCTAAGTGTGCTACTACACATTCTGGAATCAATAACGATCTCAGGTCTAAGGATTCTGCAGGTACACCATTTGAGATGACAACTGATGGCACATATAAAATAACAATTCCAGCAGTATCTCAAGGTAGGTCTATCCAACTCCATGTTCACCAACATGAGTCCACATCACTGATTTGACATCTCTATGTCTATGATCAGTGAAACATGATCATCAATCAGACAGATGTGCTAATCTATAAACCATCACTGTCCCACATGACGATATGAGATTAGGGATCATTTAGAATAACATCGTAACACAAAGAGTCTCACAAACAAGCCATCAACTTGCTGATCTATGTAAAAGATATTTATTCAAGGAACAAGATAACCAATTATTCAAATGTACATCAGCATAGACAAAATAACTTCTTTTCACATACACTCGACTCACTCACGTAAGTATCTAATACCCATAGAGCTCAAGTGCGCCTCATGTCTGGGCTTCGTCAACAGATCGGCTATATTCAAATCCGTGTGCACTTTGCATATCTTCACATCACCTCTATCTATAATCTCACGGATCAGGTGATAGCGCCGTAGTATGTGCTTAGACTCCTGATGCGACCTAGGCTTCTTGGCTTGCGCAATGGCACCACTATTATCACAATAGAGGTCCACTGGACTGGACGCACTAGGGACAACACCCAGCTCAGAAACAAATTTTTTGATCTAAACTGCCTCCTTTGCAGCTTCCGAAGCTACAATATACTCAGCTTCTGTCGTTGAATCTGTAACCGTTTCTTGCTTAGAACTCTTCCAACTCACTGTGCCTCCATTGAGGCATAACACAAATCCAGACTACGATCACGAATCATACTTGTCGGTTTAGAAGCTAACATCGGTGTAACCATTTACAACAAGCTCCTCCTCACCTCCATAGACCAAGAACATATCATCAGTTCTTCTCAAGTATTTAAGAATACTCTTTACAACCGCCTAGTGACTTTCACCCGGATTTGACTGATATCTGCTCGTAACACTTAGAACATAAGAAACATCAGCGCGTGTACAAAGCATGGCATACATGATAGATCCGATTGCGAAGGCATACGGATCGCACTCATCTTCGCTAGCTCATCAGGTGTCGAAGGACACTGACTCTTGCTAAGAGAAATACCATGTGACATTAGCAGGAAATATTTCTTAAAATTCTCTATATTGAACCGTTTCAATACCTTGTCAATGTACATGCTTTGGCTTAATCCAATTAACCTTCTTGATCTATCTCTATAGATCTTTATGCCTAAGATGTATGCTGTCTCTCCAAAATCTTTCATTGAGAAAGTTTTTCTCAACGAAGACTTGACAGCATTTAGTATACGAATATCATTTCCGATCAACAGTATATCATCTACATATAAGACCAGAAACACAAGTGAGCTCCCACTAGCCTTTTTGTAAACACAAGGCTCTTCTTCATTCTTGATGAAGCCAAACCCATTGACTACCTCATCAAATCGAAGGTTCCAACTTCGAGAAGCCTGCTTCAGCCCATAAATGGACCTTTGTATCTTGCAAACTTTTTCAGCATTCCCTGGATCATCAAGACCTTCAGGATGTGTCATGTACACATCGTCACTTAGGTTTTCATTAAGGAAAGCCGTCTTGACATCCATTTGCCATATCTCATAGTCATAAAATGTGACAATTGCTAGGATGATCTGGATAGACTTTAGCATAGCGACGGACAAAAACGTTTCATCATAATTAACACCTTGAATCTGTCTGAAACCTTGCGCCACCAATCGTGCCTTATAGATGTGAACATTTCCATCAACGTCTATCTTTTTCTTAAAAATCCATTTACACTCGATAGTTTTTACACCATCAGGTGCGTCGACCAAGTTTCAAACTTTATTCTCTCGCATGGATTCTAACTCGGATCTTATGGCTCTAAGCCATTTCTCATAGTCTGGTCCCATCATCGCTTCCGTGTAGGTCTTAGGTTCATCATTGTCCAACAATAATACGTCACGCTGCCCAGTGGTCAAAAACGCTAACCGCTCGGACGCACGACTTAACCTCTCTGACCGACGTGGGGCTGGTGTCTCGTCAACAGGCTCTGCAACATCTTGCATATCGAGGTCTGGTTTAGTAGGAGCTGAAACACCTTCTAGTGGCTCTCGAACCTCTTCGAGACGTACTGTGCTCCCACTAACCCCTTTCGAGAGAAACTATTTCTCAAGAAAAACACCATTCCGGGCGATAAATACTTTGCCTTCTTCCCGGTTATAAAAGTAATATCCTTTGGTTTCCCTATGATACCCCACAAAGAAGCATTTATCAGATTTAGGAGTAAGCTTATCAGACGTCAAACGCTTTATATAGGCCTCACAACTCCAGATCTTTAGAAAAGACAACTCGGGACGCTTCCTAGTCCATATCTCATATGGCGTCCTCTCCACAGATTTAGATGGAACTTTGTTTAACGTGAAATCAGCAGTTTCTAAAGCGAATCCCTAGAAAGACAATGGAAGATCAGTTTGACTCATCATCGACTGGACCATATCCAACAAAGTTCGGTTCCTCCGCTCAGACACTCCATTCCACTGAGGTGTACAGGGTGGAGTCAGCTGTGGAACAATTCTACACTACTTCAGATGGTCATTAAACTCATAGCTCAAATATTCACCTCCACGATCCGATCGCAGAAATTTGATTGTCTTGCTAGTATGATTTTGTACCTCATTCTGGAACTCCTTGAACTTTTCAAAGGATTCCGACTTATGCCTCATTAAGTAGACGTAACCATATCTACTAAACTCGTCGGTAAAAGTTATGAAGTACTAAAATCTACCTCTGGCTGTATAACTCATTGGTCCACATACATCAGTATGTACAATGACCAATAGCTCGTTAGCCCTCTCACTTTTGCCAGTGAAAGGCGTCTTAGTCATCTTGCCAATCAAACAAGACTCACATGTGTCAAATGATTCAAAATCAAATGTCTCCAAAAGCCCATCTTTTTGGAGCTTCTGCATGCGCTTCTCATTTATATGACCCAAACAATAATGTCAAATATAGGTAGGATTCAAATCATTGAGTCTAGGTTTCTTTGTATTAATGTTATAAACATGTGTATCCTCAAGATTCAGAATATATAAGCCATTCAACAATGGACAAATACCATAGAGCATACCATTCGAAAATATCGAACAATACTTGTTCTTTATTACGAATTCAAAACCGTCTTCCTCTAAACATGACGAAGAGATAATGTTTCTGCCCAAGGCGGGAATAAAATAACAATTATTTAATTCCAAAACTAATCCTGAGGGTAGCGACAAAGAATAGACGCCAACAGCCAACGCAGCAACTTTTACACCATTGCCGATGCGAACATCCAATTTGTCTCTTGCGCACTTCCTAGTCCTTTTCAGCTCCTGCAACGATTTACAAGTGTGAATTATTGATCCGGTATCAAATACCCATGAATCACTTGGACGAGTAGCAAGATAAATTTCAATAACATTTATACCTAAAGCGAAAGTCACACTTCTCTTCTTTTTTCTTTTGTTCTTCCAAGTATAACTTGCAATTCCTCCACTAATGGCCAGGCTTATGGTAGTGGTGGCAAGTGTCAGAGCTAGCTGGGCCCAGCTTGGACTTTCCAGCCGAATTAGACTTAGAGCTCGAGATTGCATCTGGAGCTTTAGTCTTTCCCTTACGCTTTCTCTTCTTACTCTCCTTTTGAACCATCATCACATGACTAGGATTTTTCTTAAGGCTTTCCTCGGCTGTCTTGAGCATCCCATGCAATTCAGCCAATGTTTTCTTTATGCCATTCATATGAAAATTCATGATAAACGGCTCAAAGCTCGTAGGGAGCGACTGAAGAATCACATATGTGGCCAAATCATTATCAAGTTTAGAGCCGAGCTTCTCTAGGTTCTCAATGTAACCAATCATCTTGATCACATGAGGACTCACTGGACTGCCTTTCGTCAACCTGCACGCAAACAAGGACTTTGAGACATTATACCTCTCAGTCCGTGCTTGATTCTCAAACATGCCCTTCAGCCCCACGATCATATCGTAGGCATCCCTATCCACATATTGCTTCTGAAGCTCAGAGGACATGCAGGCAAGTATGAGACAACTGACATCAACTGAATCACTGGCGTGCTTCTTATAAGCCCGCCTTTCAGTAATTGGTGTATCATCCGTTGGTTCATCAGAATGGGGTTCCTCTAGAACATAATCATTTTTCTCCTATTTGAGAACGATTCTCAAATTCCTATACCAGTCTATAAAATTTGTTTTAGACAATTTGTCCCTTTCAAGGATGGATCGCAGATTAAAAACGGAAGTGTTCTTTGCAGTAGGTGCCATGATCTACAACAATAATACAAGGTTCAGCACTATGCTATGTTAATCTTCTATCAAATAAAAGATATGTCATAATATGTAAAATGATCGCTTTCCCTCTAACGACAAATTGTGAGACAAGATCCATATTCATCTAACTCCTAGTGAGCTTTGGCATCACTGCTAGAAGATTAGTAACATAGGTAAGCAACACTTTACTAATCACATCTCTATATAACTCTTGTTCATTAGGGTAGCACCTAATGCCCGACTCCTAACTCCATTCCCCAAAGCCCAAAACCATTTTGATAGCTTTGTTAAGCAAACCAACACTATGTATGCGGTGTCCGACACCACCCTAACTGATTGAGATAAAAGATGGCACCCTACTTTGGTAGGCCCACCATACAATGATTATAACCTTTGTAGGTGCAGCTATTGAAAAGAGTATTAATACTTAATTTTCTAAGAAAAACTATTCTAACATGGTAACGATGCCTACCGCACACAGAACATGAAAGAATAGTATGCCAGGAACATAAGTAAACATCGTGAGCAATCATATTGACTGTGACATAATATGGCCCCTTCACATGGCGATCTCCATCTCCATGGTTCCTGTCCTTTGGGTCATATTGCTTCAAGCCTCCATGAACCTATATCAGTCTATTACACCTAATAGCACTATACTAATTACATGAGCTGAAGCATCACATGTCGACACGCAGGTCGTACAACATTTGAATAGCCTTGGGCTGTAATCAACCATGACACGCAGGCCGTGTTATTACAAGCGAGTATCATATACTTTGCAAGACCATACCAGTCACAACATTCTATGCAAAAATGAGTTAGGCGGAATCTAGGCGTGACTGAACTGGACCCGGAACTTCCGGCTCAGCCGAAACATTCGGTCGAAGGGCTCGGAACTTCCGACTCAGAGCCGGAACTTCCGAAATCAACCTTCTGACTCGAATTTATTTTTGGCCTGGAAGTTTCGAGTCACACCCGGAACTTCCGAAAATAACCTTCTGTACGAAATTTATTTCTGTCCGGAACTTCCAGTCCAACCAGAACTTTCGAAAATAGCATTCTGTATCAAAAATTATTTCGGCCCAGAACTTCGGGTCCAACCGGAACTTCCAGAAATCCGACGTCAAAAATAATAGATCCAATCTATTTCCCACACATATCACCATATGTGATCGATCCAGATCGAACACTACGCACGTAGGCTCTGATACCACTGTTGAGTTATGGAGAGGCTACGCTAGCGCTTAATTTCAAAATTTTACCCCGTTAGCCTAGGAACTATACGTGTAATGGGATCATGGATCGTTACCTTGGGCCTCGAGACGCGCTCGGGTAACGAAAGTAGAGTCGATGAAGCGCGTCCTCGATTTGCTCCTCACAGCTCCGTCCGTTCGTCGGCGACGAAGTCGGCGTAATCCGGCGTTCTCCAAAGAAGAAGAACATCACTGATGTAGCAACGGTGCCTCTACGGTATCCACACGTATAGGGACGAGATCACCTCGCGCCGGTGTGCTAGCACCACTCGCAAGATCCGGAAGATCAATCACAACACTTGTGATCGTGGAGAGAAGAGAGGTGGCGGCTAGGGTTCTCAACCAGGAGCAACCATACCAACAATCAGCAGCCTTTTCGTGCTTGCCCCACCTCTCTTTATATAGTGCCCCATCGTGGGCCTTTAATCTGTATTAAAGTCCAACAGATCTAATCTGTTCGCCTGGCCCAGAACTTCCGGCTATAGCCAGAACTTTCGGTCCTCGGAACTTCGGATCATATCCGGAACTTTCGAAAACGACTTAATTCTTGACCTGGAACTTCCGGTCCAACCGGAACTTCCGGTTCATCTAGAACCCGAAACTTCCGGTTCGTCCAGAAAATCGAATACCGGGACTGGCCCAGAACTTCTGGTCCTACCAGAACTTTTGGATGCTCCAGAACCCAGAACTTTCGACTACAGCCAGAAATTCCGGTTCCCCCAAAATTTTTTTGGGCACAATTCCATCAGGAACCCCCATTCTGAAGGAAGGGGATGAAATTTCGCTGTCGTCTGCCATTAGTTTTGAGGTGAAAAAAGCGCGTTTTGGCATCCCCTTCTTCGATAGCAATTTGGCGCGAACGCTGCCTAAGCCTTATTTTGTTTATTGCTGCCAACCCGAGGAGACGGTGTTTCAGCTGTGATCGCAAGGAGAGCTCAGCTGTTGTCAGCGGCCTAGCCTCTTCTGCTTTGTCTAACCTAAAGATAACCTCAGTGGCGATGGTGACCGGAAGGCGGATATCCCCAATAGCGCTACGCTGCCATTTTCTGAGGCTTCTTGCCGTGTTGCGCAGGTGTAGAAAGAGGGCTTGGAACGCATCTGTTGTGCCCACTTGCTTTGCCCAAGCAGCATTGATGACTTCCTAGAAACCTTCCATATTAAACCAAAAGTGCTCCAGCCAAAAGGAGTTTAAAGATACCGGGACCGCATCACCCAGTAGGAGGAGGGGGGAATGGTCGGAGCAATGAGAAGATACGGCCTGGAGAGAGCATCGCTGGAAGAGAATGTCCGTCATGAGTGCAGAAAAAACGGTCGATTCTTGTCAGCGTGAGAGAGGCAATTGCGCTGGACTAAGTAAAGCGCCTTCTAGAAAACTGAAACTCCCGCAGGACGAGAGCATCAATGACAGCCTTGAATTCCCCCATCATTCGCCGATTTAAGTTAGCATTGCTTTTATCTTTGACCTTGTAGATAAGGTTGAATTCCCCCATCATGAGCCAAGGAGAAAGAGTCTGGGACCCGATCTGCCTCAATGAAGGAACAATAATTTATCCTGGTCGGATTGAGGGCCATAAACCCCAGTTATCCTCCACTCCTGGTTGTCCAACCTCGAGACAATGGTCGCCGAAATGGAGTAATCACCTAAAAGAGGGTTTGCCACCTTGAAGAGGTCCTCATCACAGGCAAGAATGATCCCCCCTCGTGTCGATGGCAGGAAGGGTAACGAAAGAGGAGCTGAATCTGTGACCTAGACAATCCATAATTACTTCCAGAGAGACCACCTCGACCTTTGTTTCTTGAAGGCAAATGATCGAGGCTCGGGTGCCCTGGATAAACGACTTCACTGCATGTCTCTTAGCCAGGTTGTTCAGACCCCGTACGCTCCATGAAAGGAAATTCGCTTTGGCTTGCATCAAGTCTTCCAAGACCAAACGACAGCAGAGGACCTCTTGATCAGCTTTGCACAGCTTACAGGTAGCCGGGTCTGAAAGACAGACCATCCTGTGCTGTGGGCACTGCAGCAGGTGAGCTGAAACGAAAACAAATGACAACAAGGCACCTTGCAATCCCAGTTGCCACGGGTGCTAGACCAAAACACCAAGCGTTTTGCCTGGTCTCTTGGAGACCCGAAACAGGACTAGGAAGAGAGACATGGCAGCTGAAAAATGAAGCGCTGTAGGATGACCGCCCAGGCGCGAGGCGCCTGATACTGGCCCTAGGTTAAAGCAGGTCCGACCTAGAGAGGCTCTGAAACTCCCAAAAGGGTGAACAAACAAACCACATGGAGCTAGAAAGTAGATTGCACCAAATCACACCAGAGACCTGCCGAGATCCGATGGGCCTCGATCTAGGCTCGCTGAATGCAGTACGATGCAGTGGTGCAGCAAAAAGAAACATGGCAGGCTAAAAGCGCCAATAGAAGCCTCGTTACCACCACAAACAGACACGAACAAGCAGCATAGCTCCACACAAACATCAGGCCACTGCAGACAACATGGAGCACTAGAGGTTCCAAGCTAAACACCCAGATGGTAACGACGAACAGAGTGACGGACTCGATAACATAGGAGAGCTGAGTAGCAAACTGACCCAAGGGTCCACACCACCATACGGCTGAAAACTAAACATGATGCGAGGCATTGCACTACATGGCGCGACGTAGACCACCGCTGAGCAACTAGATGGACAAACCAGTGAGGGAAATAATAGCATCCATCGCGGCATCAGTCAATGGAGCCTTGAAGAGCTTCACATACTGCTCGATTGCTCCTTCTGTGGGCACTTCCTGAGGCTGAATGATCCCCATCTTGTGCATGAGCTGCAATTGTGCCTTCTAAATTGAATCCATCATAGGCTTAGCTGCGAGGCGGGAGCTCCTTCTTTTTTCCTGTGTCGGTGGAGGAGGGCTTGGCAGCTGCGGTGGTTGAAGAATGGCCGGCTGAACCTATGCAAAGGTGGATGCCAGAAAACCAGTTAGCGGAGATGAGCGGTCGGCTACACTTGCCGGAAGGCTAAGGTGGAAGAGGCTGCTGTGAAGTCCTGGGCGAGACAGCCGCTTGAAGCACCTGCTCCGGGGTGAGGGACGATGACCCTGGTGAGCTGGGCTGAGGGCCACCCAAGTCCAGGGGAGCGGGAGGTGACAGGAGGAGATCCTGCACTTCTGATGCCGCTGGAACCTCCACCAACTTTGGGACAGAGAAGCGTTCAGTCGAACCAAAAACCCCAAAGGTTGGAGCCTGCACAGCCGAACCAAACTCCCCATAGGATGGAGCCTTGCACACGGGACGACAGCAAAGCCTAGCAAGGCACATCACTAGATATCACTTTGGCGCCCAAACTGAAAGCACCCACTTCTTCCACCATGGGATCCCACTCCCTGGGTTTTGGAGAGCCTAGGCAACGAGCGAAGGACACCAGCTCATCCACGCTGTTGGCACAGAGGAGGACAGGTCTGCAACGCAAGGGAGAAGAGCGGGAGCGAGACCTGCGGATAGGGGGTGAGTAGGA
>KE372680.1:478485-491286 GCA_000418225.1 Zizania latifolia
GTAAGGATGTTATTACATTAATAGATGAATCACTGTATTTAGATTATTCTACTACCTCTTGGTGGATTGGCTCAGGTGCAACTGTTCATGTTGCTAACTCTTTATAGGGATTCGTTATGACGAGAATGCTGGGAAAAAGAGAAAGAACAATTAGAGTAGCGAATGGCATCGAGGCAGAAGTGGAGGCTATTGGAGAACTCCCTTTTAGAACTTAGAGATGGCTTTACCATTTTTCTGCACGATGTATTGTTTGTACCTTCTATGAGAAGGAACCTTATTTCAGTTTTATGCTAGTGAATGATAGATATGATTGTCACTTTGGTGACAAACAGTGTTCTATTATTTTTAATAATAAAGTTGTGGGTCTTGCCTTCGAGCATGACAAACTTTATTTGCTTTCTCTGAATGACTCTGTAAATGTCATAAGTTCCCAAAATGTCTCGTCTAAGAATAAGCGCAAAAGAATAGATGGCATATCTTTGAAATTATGGCACTGTCGTTTGGGCCATATTTCGAGGGGGAGGACTGAGCGTTTAGTAAAAGAATCAATTCTTCCGCCCTTAGAATTCTTAGATTTTGAACAATGCATTGATTGCATTAAAGGCAAATACGTCAAACAAATTAAGAAAGGCGCAAATCGAAGCGCTAGGGTTTTAGAAATTATTCATACGGATATTTGCGGTTCGTTCCCTGTGACGTCTGTAAATGGTTATGACTCATTCATAACATTTACAGACGATTATTCGCGCTACGGTTATATTTATCCAATTAGAGAGCGATCAGAAGCTCTGGATAAATTTAAGATATTTAAGGCTGAAGTAGAAAATCAGCATGATCTAAAGATTAAAGTAGTAAGATCTAACCGGGGGGAGTACTACGGTCGTCATACCCCATATGGCCAAATACCTAGACCTTTTGCAAGGTATTTGCAAGAAAATAGCATAATAGCCCAATATTCTACATCGGGCGAACCTCAGCAAAACGGAGTGGCAGAAAGGCGCAATCGCACCTTAATGGATATGGTAAGAAGCATGCTAAGTTATTCCACTCTGCCGATTAGTTTGTGGATGGAGTCATTAAAAACCGCCATTCATATTCTTAATCGGGTCCCTTCTAAGTCGGTGCCTAAAACACCGTATGAGTTGTGGACTGGACGAGAGCCCTCTCTTAATTATTTAAGAGTGTGGGGCTATTCTGCTGAGGCTAAAGTCTTTAACCCAAATGTTGGTAAGTTAGATTCTAAGACAGTGAGTTGCCATTTCATTGGCTATCCTAATAAGTCTAAGGGTTTCCGTTTCTACTGTCCTAACAGACATACTAAGTTTGTATAAATGAGACATGCAGTCTTTTTAGAAGACGCTATGATTAGGAGGAGCACGGTGCCTTTAGAAATTAGCCTTGAAGAGAAACGGGTCTGTGTGCCCACTCCTATGATTCAAGAGCCTATTTTTCATGTACCTATGGTAGAACCAGTTGGTCCAGCACCTGCTGTTGGATCTCCATTAGCAGCACCTGCTGTTCATGAGGATCCTGTTATACAGGAACCTGATGTTCCAGATATTGCTAATGAAGAAGAAGAGCCCCCACAATTAGAAAATAATGTGCCAATTGAAGAAAATGTGAGAAGATCACAAAGAGTAAGAAGGTCAGCTATTCCTGATAACTATGAAGTCTACATGAGTGAAGAAATTCAAATGGAGGGCGATCCCGCCTCTTTTGAAGAAGCTATGAGAGGTCCTAATTCATCTAAATGGCTTGAGGCCATGGAAGATGAAATGAGGTTCATGAGTGCCAACAAAGTCTGGAAATTAGAAGAAATTCCTAAGGGAGCCAAAACAGTAGGCTGCAAGTGGGTCTACAAGATCAAACGTGACTCCCAAGGAAATGTTGATAGATATAAGGCTAGACTTGTGGCAAAAGGCTTCACTCAGAAAGAAGGAATAGACTATAATGAGACATTTTCACCTGTCTTAACTAAGTATTCTTTTAGAATCATCATGGCCTTAGTGGCACATTATGATTTAGAATTACATCAGATGGATGTAAAGGCGGCGTTTCTCAACTGGGATCTATATGAAAACGTCTATATGGCACAACCTAAGGGTTTTGTCATAGAAGGTAAGGAGAATTTGGGATGCCATTTGACTAAGTCTATTTATGAACTAAAACAGGCCTCTAGGCAATGGTACCTCAAATTCGATGATACTATTAGAAAATTTAGGTTTAAGAAAAATGAGGAGGACAACTGCATTTATACTAAGTTTAAGAATGGAAAATTTATTTTTCTAGTTTTGTATGTGGATGACATACTACTTGCTAGTAGCGATGTCAGTCTGCTATTAGAAACTAAGAAATTCTTGTCCTCTCATTTTGACATGAAGGATCTTGGTGAAGCTTCCTATGTGTTAGGAATAGAGATTCATCGAGATAGAACTAAGGGGGTATTAGGATTATCGCAGAAGGCATACTTAGAGAAGATACTAAGGAAATATGGTATGCATGCGTGTAAACCTTCGCCTGCTCCAATAGTCAAGGGTGATAAGTTTGGAAATTTTCAGTGTCCCAGGAACTAGTATGAGATCGATCAAATGAAATCGGTTACGTATACTTCTACTGTCGAAAGCTTAATGTATGCTCAAGTATATACTCGCCCTGACTTAGCTTTTGTTATCGAGATGATTGGCAGATATCAGCAGAATCCATGCATAGATCACTGAAAAGCAGTTAAGAAAGCCTTGAGATATATACAAGGCACAAAAGGCCTCATGTTAGTGTATGAGAGATCAGATACCCTCGAGATAGTAGGTTACTCAGACTCAGACTTTGCTAGATGTGTGGATACTAAGAAATCCACGTCAGGTTACATATTCACACTCGCAAATGGAGTTGTATCGTGGAAAAGCTCCAAACAAACTGTGACGGCATCATCGACGATGTATACCGAGTTTGTTGCATGTTACGAGGCCACCGGACAGGCACTATGGTTTAAGAAATTTGTTCCTGGTTTAAGAGTGGTCGACAACATCGAGAAACCACTTAAGCTATACTGCGACAATGAGTCAGCAGTATTGTACTCCTATAACAACAAGAAAAGTGTTGCTGCCAAACACATCAATATTAAGTACTATGTTGTTAAGGAGAAAATCCAAGATCAGACTATAAGTCTAGAGCATATAAGTACCAAGCGTATGCTTGCGGATCCGTTCACTAAAGGCTTACCACCCAATGTGTTCAGAGAACACTTAACCGGTATGGGTTTAAAGGAAAACCTATGATCATTGAATTTCTAAGGTGCCCAAAATAAGATAAGTATCTGTTTCGGAATAGAAAGATGTATTGTAGCAATTGAGTCATATAGTACGTAATTGACTATTGTGATGAAACATACTCTATGCATTGATCTGTGATGGAACAGTTATTTGGTTAAGTTTAGTGTAAGCGTTAAGTAGAGATCTACGGGGAGAATGTTGGTTACAGATCTCCCGGGAGGAGAGGGGGACCGAGTCCCTCTCCTCCCCGCGCATGCGTCAGGCCTACATGCGCGCCTGGTCTCCATCGCGCCCTGATCGGGGGCGTCCAACAGAATTCTGTTGGGAGGGCCCCGTCGCGCGGCACATACAAAAGGGGATGGCCGACGCTATGGACAGGTTGTTGCTCATATGCGCAATCACTTCCCCAAAATTCTGAGCTAACCGATCTAAGCCTTCTGTGCCGAAGCGACGGAAAGTCCTCCTTCAACCTCACCGTCGCTTCATCGTCGGTCACACAGGACTCCGACGACCTGCGGCTCGCCACTACACCGAGCAATGGCGAGCTCTTCCTCCTCTCAGGGCAAACCAAAAGGTAGGCCACCCATGCCCACTAGCCCTAACTCTCACGGTCATTAGCACTAAGTATCTATCAAATTGATCGATGATTGACTTGTAATTTAGTGAGGTTAACTAAGACTTGAAAAATCATTACCATGCAGCGTATTGGTAATACATTCGTGATTATCCGGCCGGATTGGTAGTCAGAACCCAGATGATGGAGGAAGCTTTTAACTTAACTCAGCTGATCGAACAGGAAGGAGGCTCTACGAAACTAGAAATATCTCCTATAGTCTAGTCTGGTCAACATGATAATTATTTCATTAAGGCACATGTATGCTATCTATCTTATCTATGCTCCTACTTGACGTTCATTTGTTAACGACAACCTAAGTTGACGACGTCGTCGGAGACTTTGGCCGACACAAGTCAGGTCGCCGCCAAGGTCGGCAATAATGCAAGCTCCGGGACGTACGGCATGTCGATTGTCGCCGCTCGCCGAGGTACAGAAGATCTCTACTTCGAGCGACCCGGTCAACACAAAGAGTCGACACGAATGGAACTTTGTGATCAACCATCTGCGATCTAAGGTATGCTGAAGCCACGCACGCACTCTTAGAAAAATCTCGTCTAAAAAATAAATTTTGGTTCGTCGTAAAATAAATGTAACTCATCAACCCAACTTACACCTGATACCAATAGCCAGTAGTTATAATTTATAAGTGGTACTTTGACGTAACTTTTAGTGTATATATATACACACACTAAAAGTTACATCAAGTAATTAACATGCATGTACATAGAGATGCCATAGGTACATGCATCAAGTTGGCATAAGTTACATCAAGTAATTAACATGCATGTACAGAGAAATGCCGTAGGGACGTACGCCAAGTTGGCGTGATCATATATGCATGTTTATCAAACTTAATTAATAGTTGGTTAGGGCTAGAAATTGAGTTCAAGGTTTATGATCCGGCTTAGGCTCGTTTCGATCGACTTGTTCTGCGAGCCAGTTCCCTTCGCCTATTCCTGCTCAACCTAGGATTTGCACAATTTTTTCTCGAATAAGGTTGCTATTCGTGTACGTGATTCCAACTGTTTACTTAGGAATTAAGATTTTAAAACATCCAAAATACTAAAACTACCTGAGAAAATGGTGGAAAGGGAACTCGTCATACGTACGTTGGTACAGAACGGTAGTTTTGAACTACAGAATCGGATCACTCGTAGTATAGTACTTGTGCAATTTTGGGCTGCTATAGTTAAGCTCAAACATTAGCATATAACATCTTAGGGCATGTTTGTTTCAACTTGGAATTATAACAATCTAGTTTATAAAAAAAACTAGATTAGATCAGCTTACTGGATTGTTATAATCTACACTCCAGATTATAATAAGTTGAGCTGTTTGTTTCAGCTTATGAAAATAAGTTGGATTATTATAATCTCGAAACAAACAAACCCTTATTAGGCTCTCCCGCTTTGTTCATTGATTTGAATGGCTTAATGGTTTTGCTCCTGCCAAGTTTCTCTTCCAGGTATGTGTGCTCATGTCTTAATTAGTCTGGGTCGCGAGCCAATCGAACCAGCTCGTGGATTAGCCTATTTGTCAGCTCGCAGAACACAGGACAAGCCTAGCCTGGGCTCCTGGCTTAGCTTGCTCGTAGCAGAACACAGGACAAGTTTCAACATCGATTGTCAAGAATTGTTCTAGATGTTTCATCACTAGACTGAAAATGTTTCAACATGAATTGTTTTAGATGTTTCATCATGCAGTAAAAAAATATTTGAACGATAATTATTTCAAATATTTCGTCACTTAGTGAAAAATGTTTCAATCATATGAAACATTCAAAAATACTGAAGAAAACAATATGTGAAATATCAAAGAAAACCCTACAACATGAAGGAATTGTTTTTTGCATAGCACCTTGTAGACAATGGAGGAGACAATACGCATAATCTAGCCCATATATGTGGGCCTATTTGAGAGAGAGCTTCAGATTCTAAGATTCTAAGAAGTAACTGGTAAGGATATAGAGAAATTTATATTTTATAGCTTCTAAATTCAAATTAATTTATAGATTCTGTAGTTTCTGACTCCCATAATTTAGATCTAGAATTTAGACTGTTTAAAAGAACTTGACATTTTATAAGTAATTGTAGCTGTCAAAAACTCCCAAAACAAACCCTATAAATCCCGTGGTATCCCATCTCTAGAGAAAAATCTGAACGGCCCAATTGTGTGATGGCCCATATTGAAAAAAGCCCATCTTTGGAGATTGGGCGTACTATTAGTTGTAGCTGGCCCAATTAACAGAAAATAAGATTGGGCCTACTAAATATCCATCATTTATGGGCTTACTTGACAGAGACCCAAATTGGTGGGTCTACATGTGACATTTGGGTCATCAGAAGCCCATAAAGAAAACCTGGGCCGATCGGAGAAACTAGTATGGGCCACCAGGAGACAAACCAGGACCTATTCATTGTGTATTTTATTTTTAAAAAGCCCCTCTCTGTTTCAGTTTTTTTAAGTTGGTACAGTGCAAGCGGCCGGACAGAAGGAAATTTTACGTTTAGACCCTTTAATCCTTCCGGCGGGCGGCAAAGGTGTAAAGGCAAAATTTTCCACGGTTTTTTCCGGAAGAGCTAAATATTTAAAAAAAAATACAGAACTAAATATGCTAAGATCCAAATATCTATGGGCCTGATGGACCGCTACAGTTGTTAGCGATCTAAACTTGGTGGGCCCAAAATTGAGGGGGGAAATTAAAAAATAGGTTCAAAAAAGAAGCGTCGACAGCAGGGTTCGAACCTGCGCGGGCGAAGCCCAACAGATTTCAAGTCTGTCTCCTTAACCACTCGGACATATCGACCTCTGCAGTTTTCTTTTTTGTTTTAGAATATACCGAAGTTGTTGATTAACAGGTCTCCCAGCAGCGGCAAAAACCTACATGCAAATGCCCATCTGAACCACTGAAAAGCAGAAAAGAATAGAAATAATTTTTCCAAATTAAGGCCCATCAAAGCACAATTATGGCTTTAGCTGGGCAGTATCATCATCCATCTCTAGTTAGTTCGGCAGCAAACTGAACCGATCGAGAAAAGTTTCAGACTTCAGAGGAAATGTTGCTTAGGACAGTCGTCCTAACATTCAGTCATGACATGAAAGAAGTCATTTTTTTTTCTGACAGACAAACAAAACCATACTGCTGACAAAACAACCTACGCAAGTTGAAACCCTTTGTTCCAAACCGTCAGTAACTTCAGATCAATCCACCCTGTTCAGCTTGACGGCGGTCGAAGATTCAGCTAGCAATCCAAGACTCCAAGAACATTATAATTAGGCTTGTGCTGACACTGTACTAAACAATCAAATTAATTTCAATGCAGAATAGATCGTAGTATCGTACGCTGTGTTCTTGCTGTTGTTCAGCACTCCGCATCTCTGTCAACTCATCTTTGTCGACTCGATCATTGCTCTCTCTCTCTTTATCTCCCCTTTCTTCTTTTCTTGCAAAAGTAGAGTGCAAAAGCAGCTATACGATGATTATGCGGAGAAACATTGACAGATCACGAAACGGAGTGGACTTTTTTGAAGCAAGAACAAATGCTGTGCATGCAAGAACATGATGTTCATGTTCTTTCTGAAGGAAAATATGTCATTGTTCGTATATATGCATTGGTTACAGAATGAAAGATACGAAACGGCAATTATGTCAAGTTGCCTTTCGAGGTCACCCAAGATAGACTACACGTAGGTTGAAGAAGCGTTCACGATTAATGGACCTCGATCTGGAAACATCATCTCAGATTCGCAGCTCTGTTTTGTTTCCTTCTCTTTTTGAGATACTGGCAAATTAAGGATCAGCTGTGCATTATTCAACGAAAGGTATTAGCCACCTAAACGAATCCTAGAATTCAAACCCATAGGACAATGGAAGAAAAATGTATTAGAGCTCTTATACTTTGTCTGATTTCTTATATAGATCGTTTAAGACTTATACATAAGAATTTAAAAAGTGTTTAGTCTCCTTTTAAAATATTTATTTGACAAGTAAATATATATAAGAATTACTTATATATGCATGGATGTGCACTCACCTGGGATGCCTGAATGCATCGATCGATGACAACTCGATCCAGCTTTGACTGCACCTTACTCGACTACCATTCGATCGATCGATAAATCCATCCCCATTCATGCATGCTAGCTTACACTTTCATGCGTGGCGTGCAGATTTATTACATGTACACCTCTACTCCTACGCGTCATATATGTGTTCTGACAAACCAAACCTACACCCTGTTTATATTAAGATTCTAAAAAGAAGCTAGTAAGCGTCTCGGTGATGACAATGATCCGAAAAATCTAGGATTCTTTAGCTTTTAAATATTAGTTTATTTTTAAATTTTATATCTATTAACTTATATAATATAGAACAACGAATCTGAATTTTAAAAAAACTATAGATTTTGAGAGTATATATATGTATATATTTATATATATGTAAGTATGTAACTGCAAGAATCTTTTCCAAAGGTCAATTTAATTCAATCAAGCCCATGCATACGGCAAGAGCAGTGAGATATATCGATGGATTAAACGGTGCATATGCTTCTGTGTACGTGTCTCATTGCGTGCATGGGACAAGGATGATCCATGCATGTAGCTTAATTCTGCCATTCCTTAAAAAAGAGTCTTCAATTATGTCCTCTGATATATAGATATGATATCTCTCCAAACCATTAATTAAAAATACTCTAAAAGAAGCAGCTGGGGAGATGAAACATACGTGGATCAAATATTCAAATAGCTAAACCTCCACTAAACCATCCACTAATAATTAGCTCGATCGGAAGGAAAATAGTTTTGGTTAAATTAAACATAAAAATTAATCCAAAAAGTTAACTGAATATTAAAACATAAATCCACACAAACAAACCATCCTCAACCGCCCGCAGTTGAGGAACGAAACTAGTTTTTTTTGTGTTCGTGCCGGTTCGGAAAGCTCGAAATATGTGAAATTTCGTGAAACAGTGAACCCATTATAATCTCGTCGCCAAGTCATAGTTCGTCTACAGTTGTACTACGTACGTGCATAGCGAGCTTGCTGCAGTTGATTGATGGTTCCAATGTATTTGGGGCTTGCTGGTAGATCCGTAGATCTGGAAGAAGCATGTGACGAGATGGTGGTTAATCTGAGAGCCGAGAGATTCATTAATGAATGAATATATATATATATATATGATCGAGTACATAATTAGTAAATAATTATCGATATTTTCGGTTATGCCTTAATATATAAGACACCCCTATTTTTAGTTTTGCCTTGAGCCACAGAAACATCAGGCATGGCCCTAGCTACAACTATTCTTAAAACTATAGCTCTCAAACGATTTAGATTCTTAATTTAAAATATAAAATATCTAAATCTGAAAATAAATTAGTATGTATCCAGAAGTTAAAAGAACTTTAGCTTCTCTAATTTCTTTCGCTAGCATCTCATCGATCTGAATCTTCAACTTTTTAAATAGTTGTATAATCTAGCCATGCATCGTCTGAGACTTTGATCAGAGGATGCACCTGAATACATATATATATATATGTACATCTACACATATGTATATATATATATATATATATATAAGTACAGCATGAGGGGAGTATATATAAGCTGTAACAAGACACGGCAAATGTTTGGCCGGAGTTAGCAGCAAGCTAGGTAGAGATTATTGTCTCTAGTTCTTGCTCTCGTCTTATATATTGTCATCCGTACGCGTCCGGCATAGCGTACAAGGCAGCTTGTTGGCACACTTGTTAATTAAGTTTCTTTAAGTTCATAATTCATCATGTTCTTAGTTACCTCATGTACTAAAGTCCACTCCATCAACCTGCTTTATAAAGTCATGAGAATAATCCACACTATTATTGTTAGTTTAATACGATGTGTGTTTGGCATGTAAATTTGTTTTATGAAAAATATTAATTGTGTTAGAATAGCCATCTTTATAATACTACATTTTAATAGTACTTTTGATTTAAAGTAAAGAAAGATGTATCTTAAAACCCGTTAAATTATATATATTATTAAATTATATATAATATATATAGTAGGGAGATCATATAGCCCTCTGTTTACATATAAATTGGGGATTTATTCTCTACATCTCACTGACATGTCGAATCTTCTCAATCAATGACATGTGAACTAGAAGGGTAAATCCTCAATTTTCATCTAAATGAAGGATATATGATCAATTTTTTCATATATATATATATAATATATAAAAAGGATTAGGTGAAAATATAGTAGGTAACACCACATGATGATCAGTTGCTCCAGTTTGGCTCAGCTAGACTTATGTTACTTAGCAGTCCACAGAATTGTCACAACTTGTTTGCTATACGAGGAAGATGCAATCCAATTTCCTTTCCAACTGCTCCTAGATACAATTACAACATTTTACTTTGCTCTATAATGAATTCATGCACTTGATTTATTAGGTTCGTTATACATATCTATCTATTATATTATATTATTAAGAAAGATCATTGGCCACTAAGATCGTGATATGACATAAGACTATAAATTACCACATTAATCAGAGAAAATGATATATTTTCTCTAATAGATTGTGATAGCCCCAGATTGTAAGTAACAATGTGATTGATCATTATATATAGTGGTACGAGAAATACAGTTGTATCTATCGAAATAGATATAAGGGTTTATATATATATGTCAAGTACAATATATTATGTACTTTAATCTAGCTCCGCGCGCGTGAAATTACGTTTTGCACGGAAAAACCGGCTAGTTTATTTTATTTGATGCTAATTTCAGAATAATTAATGCATCAGCAGCTGCAAGCGGTCGTTTTCAAGCGGCGGCAACAACAATATAATCGATTTCTCCATCATTAGAAAACCATATCTACGTGAGGATCTGCAGGGTGCTCGTGCATGGGCATGGCCAATTAAGGCAGGCACCATTAAATCTAGCTGTCACAACAATAATCAGGGTCTGTTCGGTGTATAGCTTTAGCTTCAGAATTTATATTAGTTCTAGAGTTTATACTATAGAATAAAGTATTTTTTATTTTTAGTTTAAAATAAAAACCAAAATCTAGATAGATCGACTAAATGCATATCTTCAATTCACCTATAGATTTAGATAAGATTTCTTATAGTTAGATTTGACCGGCTCTAATAAATTTTAGATTTAAAGTTATACTAAACGAGGCCTTAATTCATATGATGACCACACTAATAATTATTTCATATAATGCTCAAAGTCTCTCTCAAATGTCAAATCCGAATAGAGATACAGTTGGTTTAATAAATCTTAGGTCGATAATATTATCCATGCATGCAAAAAATACATATTTTAGGCTCGCAACATGAAAAACGATACAATTAATCAAGCTCATCATCAAGCCAGCTTCCATTTTCATATATATCGTTGCATTTTGTCAGCTGCAGTATAGTAGTTAGTAATTAATCACTTGTAGTGTTTGGATTTTTCTACGACTTTTACTATAGCATATATGATTAATCACTTGCTTGATATTAGACATTATTTCAACTGCTGCTAATTAAGTAGACAATGGCATGCATGATTAGTAAATTAAACGGCGTGCACAATCACAATTAATGTGTGGCATCTTTGAATTGAAAAAGAGATAGAAACAGATGAACAATATCTCAGACACTTTTCTTAACTAATTACCTCCATGCTTACAGCAGCAAGCCGCAATCCATACCTGTTCCCTCTCTTATTAACCATTAATTATCCCTGTTAAATTCGGCTTGTCAGATGCTGATTGGGCCATTGCAAATTAAAGTCAACTCGCCTCATATATGCCAGTTTAATTATTTTCTCTCTCTATCCTCTTAGAGTCAGAAAGATAGAGCTGAGAGAGATCAAGGAGGCAGCTGTTCTACTTGTAATTGCAAATACTTTCATTTGTTCGATATTAGTTTGACTTTTTTTTATAAGTTAAATTTATTTAATTTTGTCTAATTTTAAAGAAAAAATATACCAATATCTATAATGTTAAATTAATTTCATTAAATTTAGAAATGTATTTTAATAGTATATTTATTTGATATTGTAAATGTTAATATTTTTCTTTAAACTTAGCCAAAATTAGATAAGTTTAATTTAACGAAAAATTAAAGTAGTTGTAATATGCAACAAAGAGAGTAGTAGCTTGCTGCCTTTTGTGTTTCAGACAAAATGACTGTAAATAGTTAGCTTAGCTGCATCTGGTTCAGAGAAAAAAATATTACAAATAGCAGATGCAGAGATCACACTTGCTGCCATAGCTGCCCTTGCTGCTTCCACTCTTTCTTAAGTGGCAGCAGCTTCTTCTTCGTTTCTTCTCCCTAGCTACAGCCAAGAACCTCTCTCTCTCTCTCTAAGAATCTAAGATAGCTAGTGCTAGCCAGGAAGACTGGAAGAGGGGGAGAGGAGAGTGAAGCTGGTGTAGGTGTTGTGTCCATGGCGTGCGCGAACGGTAAGGAGGAGAGGGAGGAGGTGTTCGTGAAGGAGGAGGGGAGCAAGCTGTACTCCAAGATGGTGTCCAAGGATGCTGCGGCGACGCTCGCCGTGCCGTCGTTCCGGGTGTACTACGGCGTCGCGTCGGCGGGGTCCGTGCCTTTCCTGTGGGAGTCGCAGCCGGGCACGCCCAAGAGAAGCGCGCCGTCCGCGGCCGCGCTCCCGCCGCTCACGCCTCCGCCGTCGTACTACGTCGCCGGCGGGAAGGGCGACAAGAAAAAGGCTGCCTACAGGAGGCGTTGGTCCGGAGGTGGCGGCGTCTGGAGCGCCATCCTCCCCAGGAGGGGGCGCCGGACGTCGCCGAGCTCCTCCTCATCCTCCTCCTCATCGTATTCCTCCTCGTCGTCCATGTCGATGTCTCCGGTGTTCACCGTGCAGCAGGCGTCGCCCATGGCGCGCTCCCACAGGCGCGCGTTCTCCGC
>KE372681.1:0-12633 GCA_000418225.1 Zizania latifolia
CGCCCACGCCGTCGTGCCCTCGAGCACCCTCGCGCCGCTCGCCACCGCCCCCGCTTGTCAGAGCCACTGACGCCACCGCTGCCGCTCACCGCCAATGCCGGTTGTAGCCAGAGCACACAGAGAGAGGAGAAACCGAGGAGAGAGGAAAAAGAGAGGGAGTAAGGGCCATTTTGGATATTTTAAAAAAATTATCTTCAAAAATATTAAAATAATGGTGGCGATGTCCTGCAACAAATATTCATAATTTTGATATGTCATCTTGTAAAGCCACATTTTTACAATGTCCATTGACAAATACCATGGTTTTTATATATAGTCTAACAAATTTGGCCTTGTTTTTGCTATATTGCTCCATGATCAGACTAAACCCCGTAGACTTGCATCATGTGAAATGTGTTGAAATGTGCTAGTGTTTCTGTTTCTTTCAAATGTGAACCACTGAAATGTGCTGAAATGTGCTCATCTATATTTTTCTATTTTTATTTTTTTTGTTCCCTGAAATTTTTATCCCTTTAGTTTTCAAACAGTAGCCGAGAATATATTCCGATCGGAATTTTTCCATAAGAAAATAGAGGGGATGACATGTTATTCAAAAAATTCACGGGATTTTTTTCCTGAAGGGCTTGTTTGGAAGGAGGGGGACAAAAACCCAGGAAAAAATACCCCCTATGGGGATTTTTGAGTGACATGCATCCCCCTCCAATTCCCTGTGGAAAAAATCCCCACTAGGAACTATTCCTAGCCACCATTTGGGAGCCAACAGGGATAAAAATCCCGGGAAAATAAAGAAAAACAGAAAATTATAGAAATGAGAAATTCTTTATAGACTCATCAATTAAAAAATCTATATCAACATACATCCATATTACAAGATCATGAAACATTTAACATTCAAGTTACATCTGTAAACAACACAAATTACGGAAGATAGCTAATTTGCTCATTACAACAACATTATCTGAACAGGAAAGTTTAAGCACAATTTAAAGAAACCACATATCATATATCAATTGTACCACTTGCACTGATGACTGTTATTAACAGTGACATTTGAGTTATTTGACTATTAACAGTGACCCTTGAGGCATCTACAAAAACTTTTCATGATGACTGTTACAAAGATTCAAAATAGTCAAGGAATTAAAGCAAAACACAATCTAATTATATTAATCCAGAGATAATAAGAAAAAGGTAACAAAAAACTATGAATTGTTTTGTGCAGGAACAAATACTTCGAAAAGAATTCCATCGTTGCAGTAACAAAAAATGTCCCATTTTTTCCACACTAACCAAACAACGGTGGAAACAAAAAGAAAACAGAAACATATTTTCCACTAAACCGTTGGAATTTCATAAGACCGGTCATGACCGCTCTAAGATCACGGCAAACAAACTGGATCTAAGCATGTGAAATTCTGAAGTTGATCTGCAATTTAGAAAAAAAAAAACTAGCCTTCCATCCTCTCGGTTTAGCAAGTTAGCATCACACCACATAGATACAACAAGATCTATTATAAGACTACTCGTCACCTTAACACACAAGATTGAATGCATCCATCAGCAAAAGAAAATCGACAATACATCTCTAGTAGGTAATCCCCAACTAGAAACATCAGATCATATAATCTAAAATCAAATCAGTCAGTAGCAATTCTTCCAAATAGCTTCAAAAATCAATCAAATAACCAGGCTCACATTTCAAATTCACAAAAAAACACTTCGACCAATTTATACACATACATGCGTGAGCTTCTCTGATCACTCTCTAGAACGAAACAAGCACAAACTGCTAGTCCCCTACTCGCAAGATGACCTTAGACCAGAGCACTCTGCAGCCCACCCAAATGTACAAGCACAAGAACGGCAAATCTCCGCCAAACATAGCACGGATCCCAAATCTAGGCGGCTCTTGCAAGAAACGGTATGGTCGTCAAGCAGCACTGGACGGGATCGCTCCAAGAAATGCAGAGCCTGACGCTAGAAAATCCAAGAAGAGGAGGGAGAAGGGGGGAGATGACATGACGGTGGCTCCACGATCGAATGCATCCATCAGCAAAAGCAACAGATCAGCATTCACCAAGAACAACAAAGAAGCAGTACCCGCACATCCCTTGCTCCTACAATCCTATGATCCAACATTTGAGAACGCAGAAGCCAACTCATTCACACCATCAAACAACATCAGAAGCATTACTAGATCAGAAGAGTATCAGGTAAGCAAGGGCACTCGGAAGGCAGGCGCTAATAGTAAGGAGAGGGGGGAGTGGTCCTGTGGCCAGCGGCAAGGCAGCGAGGCGACGAAGATCCGCTTTTAGTTCGCCGGTGAAGTGATCATGCGGCCGGCGACGAGGCGACCAAATCGCTAGCGAGTGGCGGCGGTGGGGCGTGAGATGGAGCGGCGCGAGAAGGGAATTTTTCCCGACCTCCAGAGGCGTGGGTGCTTTCCTGGAAGATTCCACGCGGACTGGGCTAGAAATTTCCCCTCCTGTGGGCTTCCAAATGTCCGAGTAAATCACCCCATGAATTTTTCTCCTATGGGCCAAACACCCTATGGAGAGAGAGACATGGAGGGAGGAGGAAAGGGTGAATGACATGTGGTGCCCATATAATTTTTTTTAAATAAATCTTTTATCATTGAACTGCCACGTGAGCACAATATAAGCTAAAGCCACTCCATTTTTTGGCGGAAGGATGTAAAGTAAACGGTTCAAAAAGTTAAGAAATAAATAGCGTTCTATTTTAAAGTTTAGCTATACTTCCGTGGAAATTCAAGTGTGTAAAATAAACATTTTCCAATAAATGGTGCAACATTGAAAGGTGGTATTTTAGAGTGTGCAATATTGAAGTAATATTTTGTAGAAATCCTCTCTAAGGAGTGGCACTCTATTAATATATTCTCTTCCCTTCGATTAGGATTTTGAGTAACTATTTTTGCTTGCTTAATGATTTCCCCTTGTACAGGCCTTGTCGGGAAAGGGCTTGTTTTGAAGGAAGATTTGTTTTTATGACACACATAAGTAATACTATTTGTTTTTTTATACGAGTGTGTGACATCTAATCTCTAGATATAATTGTTATACACACGAGATAATAAAATAGCAAATGGTACTTAACTTGTAGATGAACAAAATTCCTTATTTTGAACTGTTTATCATGGTTGGCTGCCTAGGTCTGAGTGGCCATCTGCACTGAATTCGTCTGTACAATCCCCAACATATTTCCTACCAACGGTCGACAGGTTCGGTATCGGACACCGGTTTATAGGTTAACTTAACACAGTAACCGATCATTTTGCGTAAAAACCCGATCAGTTTTAAAATATAGTAAAATAGAAAACAATATATAAAATATAGCGAAATTCAGAAAAAATTGAAAAATTCTAGAAATTTATAGGATGTAAAGAAAATTTATGATATAATGATAAAAAAAATTAGTATGAGAAAATTGTGTACCAATTTTTGTTGAAAAAAATAAAAAAGGAAAATATTGAATGTGAAACGTGTATTGGGCCGGCCCATTTCTATTTTCTATTTTCACCGATTTTGTTCTACTTATAGCTTTATCAAATTTTATTATTTCTAAAAATTAAATTTACCTAAAATTATCATATTTTTTGTATTATTTATGAAAAAATTTAAGAATTAAAAAAGTAAATTCAAATGCAAATGCAAATTTGAACCGCTACTGGTCATTGACTCATTGGTGGCAAGATCAAAAACTGATTCGGTACCACTGTTTTTTTTGTTTTTTTTTTGGCGTGAGCTCACAGTGCGATCAGATTTCCTACCACTTTCTCTAAAACCTGCACAATTTTTCGTTTAATAAAAACCTGTAAATATACCTGTTAAACTAAACCGCCACACTCGATGATTTCTAAAAATAAAACTTTTAGCCATGCGATGTGATGGATTGTAGAGTGACATACTGACATGACAATATTACTCACCGAGAAAATATAATAGCATGGCAGTCACTGAAAACTGTATTTTTAAAATTTTATTGAAATAAAGTTTAAAAAAAGAAAGAGCAACTATTAGCCATGCGATGGAGGGTAGAGTGGCATGACAATATTGCATAGGCATCCAACTAGTAATACTCCAAGATTGAAACTTGAAAGGTGTTGCCGGTGAGGGGCTGCAACGGCAGCAATAGCCCATACAAGATAGAGCAACGATGTGGATCGGCACATTAAGCTAGCAACGGAACACTTCCAACCAGCCGTGCTCCCGTTTGATTATGATTATTATTACTCCGTCCGATTAGTTACTATGTACAAATCCAAGATGGCTCATATAATAAATATTGTACTTACACGACTAATATACAGTGTACCTCACGGTCCAGGTCTCCTGGATGAACCTGGACACACAGCTCGTCCTGGTGGGGAATTCGGTGGAAGCAGGCAGGTCAAATTAAGCCTCACAACTTGCGAGTATGGAATGCGACCGGCCATCTTTGTTTTAGCGTCGCTGTACACTCCCTGTTTATGTTTCGGTGGGGATATAGCGAACTATAACGACCAAAATTCTGACTTCTGAGGTCCACAAAATGGCCAAAAATTCTGTAACTTCCTAAGTCAGTCCATGTTTTTATTTTAGACTGTAAAACTAGAGAAACCTAGTTCCTCAATGTATAATCTTAAAATGAATTTATCAAAAACAAAAGGTAGAGAAGCCTAGTTTCTCAATATTTGTACAAACTAGATAATAGCCGGCTGTTTTTTAGAATTTTAAGCTTGTCAACAATCATAGGGTGGTCAATGACCTAAAAAGTATTATCAATAACTTTTGTTAACAATCGAATAAAAATTGCAACCACTTTTGACCGATCTAAATTTCTCCGAGAATGTTCCCACCGTAAACCTAACCCTCACTTTTTTTTGCTCTTCTACTTCCACGGTCCTTTGGCCACCTCAACCTAAATAAATATTTGTTCATCTAAACAATCTCAAATAAATAAAATTCAGCAACAAAGTTATAGATCTAGTTTATGTAAAGATTGTCTCAATCTGACTTTATATGAAATAGTTACGGTTTTTAAAATATTGTTTTCTTATGTGTCTACCTATGTGAAAATAAAATTATGATTTTCATATATAATCTCTTAAAGCGAACGCTATAAGGTTATTTTCACACGCGGTTCTCTTGAGAAACCATTTATAAAAAATAATTATTTTCATATAGGGTCTTTTAACTTAACCGCATGTAGAAATAGACAAGTTTCCACTGATATTTGTGTTATATCAATCATCTGTGTAAAATCTTTTTCACATGTAATCCATAACGACCATCTCTGGTTGAGATTTGCATAGATGGTTTCTCTTCTAAACCATCTATACAATACAAAGGAAGAATGACTAGGACTAAAAGAGAGAGGGAAATCGTAATTGTTGTGATTAATAGATTATCTAAAATGGTGTATTTTATACTTACCATAAAAGCGATGATGCTATAAACATTACTGATTTGTTTGTATGGAGATGGAATATTTGATGATTTGCCACTCCAAAAAGTGATTTTTATTATTTGTAACTTTAGCCTATAGTCATGGACTCATATAGTTCGACATGTCATACACATAAGTAATAAATAATCAAACAACACAAACTTTTTAATAACAAATCATCAAATCTCCCCTAGGAAGATTGTTCAGCTGCATAGAGTGACATCTATAATTGTTTTAGATCATGACACAAAGTTCTCAAGCCATTTTTGAAGGACATTGTGGAAAGAGTTGAGGATCAAACTATTATTTTCTACAACATGTCATGGGGTGTTTTGTAGAAAAAAATTGAAGACATGGGAAGAGTGTTTAGCTCATGTGGAGTTGGCCTATAATTGATCAATGTCCTTTTCAAGTAATATACAGTTTCAGTCCTTATGCTCCTATTGATATTTTATCATTGTCATCTTCTAAAAGAGAGAATTTAGACGCTTCTAAACATATTGAATTGTAAACTTGGTGATTTTATTTGGTTGCATAAGAAAAGATATATTTCCATAATTGTGTAAGTCTAAATTGAAGCCTAGAGCTGATGGTCTATTTTAGTAATTGCTAACATAAATGGCAATGCATATAAGCCTAGAGCGAGTACAAACGGCAAAACCATATTAATTACTAGCTATATATATTAAAAAGGTGCGAGATTGGTTGGTACCTGTTCGTATATACTTGCATAAAGTGTGCCGGCCTTCAGTGACGTGTCCTCCACATCAGCCGGATTAATTTACTGAAATTGGCTAACCATGATTAAGCTTGAAGGGAAGAAGGCAAGCTGAAGGTATCATGAGAAGGGCTGGATCGTGCTGCCCAATTGTCCCGCTAGTTGCTGATATTTTAATGATTGAAATGTCACTTTAGATTTATATATTTATGCACATAGCTAAATTTATTAGCTACAAATACAACATAACTATATTAAAAATAGAAATATACGCATTAATTAATTAGTGTTTAGTATAAAAGCTATCCAAAATATCAATAATTAAGAGTTAAGAGTAGTTAGCTAAGGCAGTCTTCAGTATCATGAGAAGGCTGGATCTCGCTAACCGACCTTCCTTGCAGCCCAATGCTAAGTACTTTCTATGTACTTTATATAACCTAAAAACTAATACTGAATCTAATTATTATAATACACACTACTAATTTAATATAATTAATATGCTTTAGATGTTATATACCAACTGTCTTATCGTATCGTATCGTATTTTATTATATGCTACACACTGTTTTTGAAATTATCCAACTTAAACATTAGGACTGTCACATGTAGTTCATCTGGGGAATAGAAGAGAGAGGGAGACAAAAACTGACACACAATATGCTTCTCTCTGCATGAAGCATGCTGTCAAGACTGCAACTTGGCAACAACATTTCATGCCTTCCGGGTTTTTTTTCGCCTTAATAAATCGCGATTTTTTTTGGTTGGTGCTCCTCCTGATGAGAGATTCCCGGATATTAACGGGCTAACGGCAACATTAGCTAGGGTTGAGTCAAGTCTTTGGTCGTCATCATTGTTAATTTGTAGTGTTTTGACGCTTGGATCCTCTTCAGAAAGATGCTTGCATGAGTGCATGCTGCTGCTGCTGCTGCTCTTCTTTCTTCTTTCAGGCATCAAAAGAAAAGGAAAAGCTGTGCAGAATGTCAATAGGAATCTTTCAAGCATTTTACACGGATTTATAGGTATTGGGGGCAAATGTGAGAGAGCAATCACTAAAGTTTCTTTATGAACCAAACCAAAGTACGAGATGAAATTCCAATTTTATGGGTTCAAGTATTTGATTAAGTTGCATTGGCACGAATTTACTATGGCAGGATTGTTTATTAGCATTAATTATATTATTATATCAGCTAAAATCTAATTTGATAAATGATTTATTAAAGTGAGAAAGAAAAACATGTCTAATGTAAGAAATCAGCTCTCACGATATCTAAATAAGCAAACGAGAGAATTAAAAGAGAGAAGATATGTGATTGAATACAAATTTATTTTAAATAAAATATCCATTGCAGAGGTAATATCTACGAGTGATGTGTAAAAAAGATAAAATAAGACATTACCAATAGACCCTATAGATTGAGGCTGTTCTTATTTCCCCACAGATTTTTATATATTTGCCAGCCTAACAATATACCTGGCCTGTTACTAAAAAGCCCAACTTAAACAATACATTCCCAGTCCTATCTCGACAGCTGCTTCCAATCACTGTGGGAGCAATTTGATACGGAGTACTGCCCTTCTTTTGGGGGGGAAAGGGAAAAATTCCAGGGAAAAATATTATAGGTCTATACTATCAAGTCAAACAAGCTTGAGTAACACATCCTAAAATATTTGTTCATGTAGTAAAATTTACCTACTGATGACAAGAAGTTGACATAGTCTAATTACTTGTCAAAAGCATACTTGACCAATAACTTTTGAAATTTTCGTTAAGCAGTTGGAATTTTAAGGTAAAAAATAAAAATACCTCTTATAAAAGCAGACTTTCGAAGAGATTGTCAGTAATTTTCTCTAAATTACTGACGAAACGCAACTTTCATCACGACGAACACAGGGCGATGCTAATTTGTAGGTATAATTTTGGAAACGAGCTGCGTGGCATCTATATTTAGTTTTGGACTTTGATACTAAAGCTGCATATGTAATTTTTCAAGCACATTAATTTCCATTTTCCTCTCTTTCCTCTGTCAAAATCACAAGAACACTCTTTTTTTCCTGTAGTGCCCACTCCAACTCTACAAGTGGAGGGAAAAAGAAAAAGTCAAAACAAAATAATTTCTCAAGAACTCATTATCGCCACAAGGAGAATACTGTGATAACCAATCTGTTTCTATTATCGATCCTATTATCGTAGTTCAATTTAGTACTAATAAGATCGATTATCACTAACTGTTTGCTCAAAAACCACGACAAATGACTACGATTTTGTTAACGCTAATCACTCCACATAAATAAACTCTGAGCTTTCTACGGAACAAAAACGAGAAAAAAGGGGCATAAATTTTCGATTATACGAGTCCAAAAACTAGTTTTTGTTCCCCGATCCTATAATATTACAAGCAAGACTAAATTTAATATTTCATAGTACTATTTCTGTTCCATAGTATTATAACTTAGGATAGGATTTATTTTATAATATAATGAATTTAAATAGTTGTTGCAATCTAGCATCAGATTTGATATTTTACAGTACAAATGAATCTGGATAATGGCACTGTCCAGATTCGATGTACTATAAAATATCAAATCCTGGAACAGAGGGTCTACAACGAATCTAGACAGTAACAATGCATTGCGTAGATTTATTATATTATAAAATATTAAATATAATATTAATTACCGTACCGTAAGAGGGAGAGTAACAAAATTGAAAAACAAAACATAAGATAGAAGAGGGAGGAGGCGGCGAGATGTTTGGTAAGACATGGGGTTGGTGGCCAAAGCGGTTGGTAAGACGGGTGGGACCCACCCCCAGCGAGTGTGAAAAAAGGCCGAGCGGGTCAGCGACCGTGCACTGGCTGTGAGTTCCTCACGTGCACTGCCCTGTGCGCCCACTCCCCTCGAAATACTTTTCGCACGCGACTTGTGCAACACCCGCCGGGATGGGCCCACCGACTCGTCTGCTACCTCCCGACGATCCGCACCCGACGCCCGCGCGGCCTCCGCTATAAATAGCCGGCTCGAGCAGATCCCGGAGGCCACCCCGTACCACACATAGACATACACACTCTCCTTTCGCCTCCCCGGAATAATTAGGCCGAGCAGCCGCGGCGGAGGAAGGTGAGCTCGCCTCGTCTTCTTCACACCCCCTCCTCTTCTTCCTCCTCTTGTCCGCCTCCCGTTTCTCGATTCTTCGTGCTCGCCACTTCGCCGTGTGTGAGATCCTCTGTTTGGGTTTGCTTAGATCTGAGGTGGGGGGCTCTTCAATCTGGCTAGAGGATTTGGGTTTTGGTGGGTGATGGGCTGGTAGATGGGAGATCTGGGGCTTCTGTTCTTGGTTCATTTCTCGGCTATGGCAATGGGGGAAATTGTCGGTGATTTTCTTAGCTTTTGTTCAATCGGCTGTGTGTTCGTGTGCGAATGAGAAAAAAATCGAATTTTTTTGGTTGTGGGGGAACAGCCTAGATCTAGCTAGTGTCCTGTTGGTGGATCTAGTTGTAAATTTCAGAAATTTAAAATTTTGTCAGTACCCAGTTGTCGGCAGAAGCGCAATAATTTTTCTAGATCTGAAGGAGGGGTGTCTGTTTTGTGATTTATTTTCTCTGCCTTTTTTTGTCTGTGAGCTAGGCCTTTGGAGGATTTACTCTGTTATTCTAGTATCAAGAAGGCTAATTGAACAAGGTAGCAGTAGTAAGATCGCCATCTTTTTTGCTGCAAAAATCGATTCTTTTCTCTTGGATCAACATCTCTGCAACGACCTGTCTGGAATTTTTGATTTGTTAGATTCTGATTGCGAGCTTGCTGCTTGCGTCTCTGCAGAGGCAAATATACCAGAGCACCGGGAAGAAATGGCGGCGGAGACTTTCCTCTTCACCTCCGAGTCCGTCAACGAGGGTCACCCCGACAAGCTGTGCGATCAGGTGTCGGACGCCGTCCTCGATGCTTGCCTGGCGCAGGACCCCGAGAGCAAGGTGGCCTGCGAGACATGCACCAAGACGAACATGGTGATGGTGTTCGGCGAGATCACCACCAAGGCCACCGTCGACTACGAGAAGATCGTGCGCGACACCTGCCGCAACATCGGGTTCATCTCTGACGACGTCGGCCTCGACGCCGACCGCTGCAAGGTGCTCGTCAACATCGAGCAGCAGTCGCCGGACATCGCGCAGGGCGTGCACGGCCACTTCACCAAGCGCCCCGAGGAGATCGGCGCCGGCGACCAGGGGCACATGTTCGGGTACGCCACCGACGAGACCCCCGAGCTGATGCCGCTCAGCCACGTCCTCGCCACCAAGCTCGGTGCGCGCCTCACCGAGGTCCGCAAGAACGGCACCTGCGCCTGGCTGAGGCCCGACGGCAAGACCCAGGTCACCGTCGAGTACCTCAACGAGGGCGGCGCCATGGTCCCCGTCCGCGTCCACACCGTCCTCATCTCCACCCAGCACGACGAGACCGTCACCAACGACGAGATCGCCGCCGACCTCAAGGAGCACGTCATCAAGCCGGTGATCCCTGAGAAGTACCTCGACGAGAAGACCATCTTCCACCTCAACCCCTCCGGTCGCTTCGTCATCGGTGGCCCTCACGGCGACGCCGGTCTCACCGGCCGCAAGATCATCATCGACACCTACGGTGGTTGGGGAGCCCACGGTGGCGGCGCCTTCTCCGGCAAGGACCCGACCAAGGTCGACCGCAGCGGCGCCTACATCGCCAGGCAGGCCGCCAAGAGCATCGTCGCCGGCGGCCTCGCCCGCCGCTGCATCGTTCAGGTGTCCTACGCCATTGGTGTCCCGGAGCCCCTCTCCGTGTTCGTCGACTCGTACGGCACCGGCACGATCCCAGACAAGGAAATCCTCAAGATCGTGAAGGAGAACTTCGACTTCAGGCCAGGGATGATGACCATCAACCTCGACCTCAAGAGGGGAGGCAACCGGTTCATCAAGACCGCCGCCTACGGTCACTTCGGCCGCGAGGACCCCGACTTCACCTGGGAGGTGGTCAAGCCGCTCAAGTACGACAAGGCGTCAGCTTAAGGAGGAAGACGAAGACGAAGACGACATGACGGGTCGCTATCTACCTTCATTGCCGCCGCCGCTGCTGCTGGGTGTGTCTTCGATGTATTAGTGACTGGTTGCGCCATGGAAGAAGAAGTGCTTCAAAGATCGACACGCCGTGTCGTTGCTAGTGAATTGGCATAGCAACCAGAGTTTAGTCTTTTCGGATATTTTGGCGTATTTACTCTTTTTTTTCTCTTTCATCTTTTTTGAGTCATCTGAAACTGCAAGAGAGCTCTGCAGTTATGCTCTATCAGTTCGTCTGGTGTTTCATTTTTCAGGTTTTTGTGTAACCGCATCTGTAATACTGTGTCTTTCAATGTGAAAGAACCAACCATATGTGATACCGGCACCATATTCATCCTAACTACAGTTTCCTCAAGCTGCGTTGTGTTCTTGATCGCTGAAATGCTGAGTTAGATGTGGAATGGCAAGGTCACTGGCATGGCATCATGATTTCTGCAATTTCTGAACCCTAGTGGAACAGGTTGAATTTCCTTTGGTGTTACCAGTCGGCAGCTGGAGGTGACAGCCGGTACACTGTCACATGTGACAGTGACAAATTCTTATACGTTAATGACAAAGTTACTCTGATTATATGTGACAAAGTTATACTCTGATCATACTAGGATTATGTTAGTTCGTCAAGGTACCCCTTGTAACCTTGCTATGGAATTTGTTCGACCTCACTCCTAAAGGTACCTTAAAATTCACATTTGATCGAAGTTTGGAGTCATTTCGATCAGAGCCCATTGTTAAATGCCCCCATTTTAATCATTTTTTTACTATTTAAAATAACATTTTAAAAAATAGACTGGGAGATTTTATTCTCAAAACCGGACTATTTTTGGCTTTTATTCTCAAAACTGGACTATATTTGCTATGTGCCTATAAGACCTGGCACGAGAGGAAGGGGCTGCCTTGCAATTTCCTTTAGCATGGTAGGATTGGCATCTCTTCTCTGTCAGACTAGTTGGCATCGCCAAAAGATCCAATTTTAAGAATAAATTCTCTTATGGGTTGTTTGGTTAGAGGGAGTTTATAAGGACAGAATGGAAATTTAGAGATTAGAGCATCTCAAAAAAATACTCAAAAACTAACTTCCAATGTTATCATAGAAACATTTTCAATAAAATTACTTTCTAACAAACTTCCAATACCATATTCCCTTTATTTTACTCTTATATCATTAAAAAATAAATATTACTTATCATATCTCTTCTATCTTTTTCTCCTCTTTCTTGTACCACTGATAGATAGGGTCAAGACGAATAGAGAATGAGAGCTGCTTCTTAGAAATAACCAAATAGAGAATAGAGAACGAGATGAAGGGAGATTTCAGGATGTTCAAAAATAGGTAACCAAATATGAGAATTATTAGAGGGATATCTCATATCTTAGAGCTAAAATCCCTAGTTT
>KE372681.1:24916-42053 GCA_000418225.1 Zizania latifolia
AATAGAATCCTACTCTAATTACTCTTTGCTAAAGATAGAAGCCTAACAAATATAATCTATTGCCTGCTAAAGAACAGACCCAGCAGAGACCGAACTAGCTCCTGCCTATTATATTACTGGACTCCTAATATATTAGAGCTCTATTAGTACTTCTATTTATATCTTCCTGGTGCAAATCTGGCAACACAATCAAGGATCTGCTACCCGATCTGCTGCCTTAATCTGCTCCTTGGGCTTGGGTCTGCGCCTGCTATAGACCAGGCCGACCCTAACACCTACTTGGTACACATCGTCTCGGCTGCAGGTGTCGCCATGGACGAGCAGAAGGTCCAGGCCGTCAACACTTGGCCACCACCGCGTTTAGCTCAGGCTGTGCATGGCTTCCTGGGCCTAGCCGGGTACTACCGCAAGTTCATTCGTAGATTCGGAGAGCTCGTCGCCCCGCTCACCAAGCTTCTCCAAAAGGACACCTTCATTTGGTCTGACGAGACTGCCACAGCCTTCCAACGCCTCAAGGATGCACTCACGTCAGCATCAGTCCTTCAGCTGCCCGACTTCAACAAGCCCTTCATCGTCGAGTGCAACGCCTCGGGCCATGGCATCGGTGCGGTCCTCCATCAAGCCATGGACGCCATCGCCTTCTTCAGCCGGCCAATGCCCCCTGACATGCCGGTCTTGCCACCTACGAACGTGAGCTCATCGGCTTGGTGTAGACCATCCGACCACTACAGCCTTAAGTACCTCCTCGATCAGCGGTTGTCCACAATCCCTCAACACCATTGAGTCAGCAAGCAACTCGGGTTCGACTTCAAGGTAGAGTACAAGACGGGTCGCTCCAACGTCGTGGCGGACGCGCTCTCGTGACGTGATACTGAGCAGCTGCTGGCCATCCACACCGCATCGACCGCCCAACTCGATCTTTATGACACCTTGTTGTAGGAGCTCGAGCAGGATAGCAACCTTCAGGAGTTGCGCACCCGCATTATCGCCGGCACTCAGTTGGGTCCATGGGCGATAAAAGATGGCATGATCACCTTCCGTGGTCGCATCTACATTCTAGCTTCATCACCGACCCTGCCAGTCGTCCTGCAATCCGCACATGATGTCGGGCATGAGGGCGTTCAGAAGACGCTACACCGTCTTCGAGCCGATTTTCACATCCCCAATAGCCCTACCGCCGTCCAAGACTTCGTGTGGGCTTGCGCGGTGTGCCAGCACAACAAGGTGAAACATCTTCAACCGGCTGGCCTTCTACAGCCCTTGCGCGTCCCATCGACGGTGTGGGCCAACATCGCCATGGATTTCATCAAAGGCTTGCCCAAGCTCCATGGTAAAACGGTCATTCTCACGGTGGTGGATAGATTCTCGAAGATGGCGCATTTCATCCCATTGAGTCATCCATATACGGCTCTATCGGTCGCCAACGCTTTCTTCACGGAGATTGTACGACTCCATGGCATATCGACATCCATCGTCAGCGACCGCGACCCAGTGTTCACCAATAGCTTCTGGACAGAACTCTTCCATCTAACCAGCGTCAAGTTGCATCTCAGTTCCGCCTACCACCCGTAGTCCGATGGCCAATCAGAGGTAGTCAACAAGATCATTGTCATGTATCTACGTTGTTTGACAGGAGACCATCCTCGGCAATGGCTTCGCTGGCTTCCATGGGCCGAGTTCGCCTACAATACCTCCTTTCAGTTGGCCATCAAGACAACACCATTTCGGGTGGTTTACGGTCATGACCTGCCCAGCCTACACCGCCATGATCATGGGTCAACCAACATTCCTATGGTGGATCAACTCCTACAGGAATAGGATGAGTTTTTGGCAAAAATCCAGGAGCATCTCAAGCAGTCGCAACAGCACTACAAGCACCACTACGACAACAACCACCAGGATGTCACCTTCACCATTGGGCAATGGGTGTGGTTGCGCCTTCTTCATCGCCCTGCAGCGTCGATCTCCTCCCATGGGCGTGCCAAGCTTGGGCCCAAGTACTTTGGGCCATTTCAGGTGTTGCAGAGCGTGGGCGAGGTCGCATACAAACTGCAACTTCCTCCGTCTGCCCATATCCATGACATCTTCCATGGCTTGCTAAATCCCTTCGTCGGCACGCCTCCACCAACGCCACCGACACTCCCTCCTCTCCGCCATGGTCAGGTGTGTCAATAGCCCATTAGCCCACAAAGGTCCTTAAAGCTAGTCGTGCCCGTGATCGCTTGGAGCTCCTTGTGCAATGGGATCATCAACTGACGTCTGACGCATCCTGGATGCCCCACGACGAGTTCGTTCGGCTGTACCCGACCTTCTAGCTCGAGGACAAGCTGCTTCTCAACGGCGGGGGAAGATGTCAGGTGGGAGCGCACCTACCGCCGCCAGCAGCGGGCTGCGCCGGCCCAGCCAGTGGGTGCGTCATCCCAACCGGATCCGAATAGGATCCCCTAACGGTTGCAATCAGCATGCTATCTTTTGTTTCCTGAATACCAGGATTATTTCCCTAAACAAAGTTTCCTTATTTGTTAGATCGATTTCCCTAGATTATTCTAGTTTCTAAAGATAATTGTAGCCCCTCCTCTATATAAAGGAGCAGGCAGATTGAACCAAGGCATTAAGAAATAAAGCAATCTCTTATCCCAACTCCCCACCTCACCTCCTGCACCGGCCCCTGCCTACGCCGACCTCCTGTCTCGCCGTCACGGCACCGGGGAAGCGAGGGACAGCACGCCCTCACCCTCCCGTCTGCCACGGCTACGCCCTCCGCTCTCTTCCTCACATTCCGCTAATCAAGGGCCGTGACATTAGCAAACTGTAGTGGCAGAGGTGCTGGAGGTTGAAGCAAAATAAAGGACAGACCAAGCGAACAAAGCATAATTAGAACCTTATCGTGAGGAGACCACCTTACCATTTGATTTCCACACTTGCGTAAGTATAACAATTTTCTTAAGCAATTTCCATCAAAACAGAGGACCATAACCTGCTTTGGATTAAGGAGCTCTGCCAGTGTCTATTATCTGGCACGCTCAGAACATAATATTGCAAATACAAAACAAAAACAGAATGAGAAACCATGATCAAAAGGAATTTCATTTTCAATTGGCTCTGGACTCATAGTATTAGGTTAAGTTTAAGGCCTAGTTTGGCAGGCCGGGATCTCGGCCCATCCATGTGGAATGGGCTAGGATCCTGACCTGCCAAACTAGGCCCAAATGGTGTAGAGCAGGGTTCAAGATTCCTGTCAGAAATAAGCCATGTTTATACTCACACCGCTGTCTGTGCATGACTGGATTGATGTCTATTGTGCACTGTTTCTGAATTCTGATGGGATGACTCAGAAACAGGGTTTCAGTATATAACACCATTATGGGGTCCTGAACATCGTGCTGAATATAAATATTTAGTCCAACACATAAATCCATACCTAATTTGCAAATTGGCAGCAGATCCTGCCCTCTTCTTCTCATTTCATCTGCTTCTTCTTTTGTAAGGCCTTCTGGAGCTTGCTGTATAAGTTTCGGATAGACAGGAGTAGCTGGCTTCCAAAGCATTAGTGGATAGCGAGGGCGAGTTCGTGGGTTGTAATTTCTTCCACGGTACAAAAAAACAACACCACCTACTCGGTGAATAACCTTTCCACCTGATTTTTCCTGTAATTGTGGATGTCACATGTCTGGAGAATTATAAAACAAGATACTTGTGTTGGAAACTGCTGAAGTAGTGTGCATATATGAAAATGGAGGTCTTCTTGCTCCACAACATAGAGGTCTAACAATAGACAATTTCTCCAGTCCAGGGTCATGAACTCATGACTAGTGTCAAGAAAAGATTAATTCTGTTTTATGAAGATATTCCTCGGTTTCACAATATCCATACTGATAGTGCTGTCCTACCTTATTGCATTGTTGCATGAATGTAATAATTAAAGAAAAAGGTTCTGTTTGGAACCAACAATTTCACAGGAATTGGAAAAAAAGACCCAAACAGGGCAATTGATACTGTTATGTACAAAAAAAGGCAAAATAATATCCAACATTTTTCTTATTTCAGGCTAAGCTTGTGACATTATAAATTTATAATCTTCCAAATGATCGAAATAACTCTTAGAAAGTAACTTATGCTGATGAGATAATATATTATATGTGAGCTATTACGAAGATCAGGAAGAAAAACAAACATCACTGGCATGCTTCTCAAATCTCAATCAATACACTGAACTGTAGAGAACATAACATGGCACTGAAGTACAAATGTATAAATGTCACTTGACTATGCAAATCATTTTATGCATTGTAACAGGAGGTGGCATGTCCAGATTTGCAGAGTGAATGGATGCATGCACATGAGCACAATTGAATAGTTATATATTGTAGAAGTGAGAAGAATTGGAGAGAATGAGCCACACCACACTTGGGTGAGCAGGCCCTTTATTTATATATCTATATATCATCCAGGAGTAAATGTTGAAGATTACAATGATCTTATCTATCTATATACAGAAGGTATAAACATGAAAGGCGGTAATTCAGCCAAACAATAAAGAGCAGAATTCTCTAACAATAAAGAGCAGAATTCTCTAACACCCCCCGCAGTCGAAGCGGGAGGTAGGCGAACGCCGAGACTGGTCCGGAAATCCAGAAATAGCTTGGAGGGTAGTCCCTTTGTCATAATATCTGCAAACTGAAGAGCAGAAGGAACATGAAGCACTCTGACTTGTCCAAGGGAAACTTTTTCGCGCACAAAATGAATATCAATCTCAATGTGCTTGGTGCGCTTATGCTGGATAGGATTTGATGACATATACACTATGCTAATATTGTCACAGTAGACGGTAGCCATTTGGAGAGGAAGATGAAGCTCCTGAAGAAGGTGCCGTGTCCAGAAGCATTCAGCAACAACGTGGGCGACAGCGCGATATTCCGCTTCAGCGCTAGACCGAGAGACGGTCGGCTGCCGTTTGGAGGACCAAGAGATGAGGTTGTCACTAAGGTAAACACAAAATCCAGAAGTAGAACGCCGAGAATTGGGACAGCCTGCCCAATCGGCGTCTGAATATGCAACCAGATCATAGGAGGAGGACGCATTGAGATGCAAACCAGCATCAATAGTGCCTTTGATGTACCTCAATATACGCTTGACAAGAGCAAGACGAGGTTCTCGTGGATCATGCGTGTGCAGACATCTTGTTGAACAGCATATCGGATGTCCGGGCGTGTCAAGGTGAGGTACTGAAGAGCGCCTGTAATGCTACGATATTCAGCTGGATCAGAAACTTTGGGACCTTCAGTGGCTAAGAGCTTGGACTGAGTGTCAACAGGAGTGACGGTTGGGTGACAATCGCTCATACCGACGCGACGCAGGAGGTCAAAAGCATATTGTCGCTGTGATAAGAATAAACCATCAGGTGTTCTGGTCACAGAGATGCCAAGAAAACAATGAAGGTTCCTAAGATCTGTCATTGCAAATTCAGAATGAAGAGAAGCTGTTAATCGCTTGAGAAGAGCATCATCCGAGGCAGTGATGATAATATCATCCACATAGAGCAGAATATATGCAAGCTGAGTACCAGACCGGAACACAAATAAAGATGTGTCAGAGGTTGTAGCAGTGAAGCCAATACTGGTGACGTAGGTGAAAAACCAGTGATACCAAGTACGTGGCGCCTGCTTAAGGCCATAAAGAAACTTGATCAGTTTGCACACATGCTAGGGGTGATGAGGGTCAACAAACTCGAACGGCTGCTCACAATAAACAGTCTCGTTAAGATTGCCATGGAGAAACGCATTCTTCACGTCGAGTTGCCGAATAGACCACCCTTTAGAAACAGTAATGCTAAGAATAATCTACCCTACTATATAATTGGCGAGTTGAGAGAGTGGACACATCACCCCTCTGGTAAATCTCAGCCCTTCATCTTTAATCATCTACCATCTGAAAAATCTCAGCCCTTTATCTTTACTCTATTAAAAATAAAAATATTAAATCTTAGCCATTCCTTTCAGCGTCTCAGCAAAATTATAGGAGATTATATTGATCTCCTTCCTCCCACATATTTCTATAATGACCAGTCAAGACTTTCCATATTATCTAGATTATTTCTTTTATAAGATGTATATCTTTCCGTATAATAACTTTATATTTAAAGGACTTTCTTAGTGGATAAATATCTTTCCGTCTAATAACCTTCCATTTAAAGGACTTTCCTTAGTGGATGGATATCGTTCCGATTAAAGACCTTCCATGTAAAAAACTTTCCTTAGTGAGCTGATATATTTTCCTCTAATGACTTTTCTCAATATTGAAATATTTCATTTTCGATTTAATCTCTTTCCATCTAATGTGAGCGTCATGGTCGGAAGGTGCTTTCTTTCTATATGGATGAGTTCCCGATTTTTACAGTGTACACTATAAAAGGGGAGACCCGACCCAAGCAGAACACACCCCTTCTTCCTGCTCGGTAGTCCTACTCCCAAAACTATTCCGATCATTAGTTTCGCTGAAGGAACTTCGAAGAACTGTCCAAGAGCAGTATAGAAGACATCCGGAGGGTCGATGCCATCTACCAATTGCTAGGAGATCTACACCAAACAAACAGAGAAGAACAACTACACTTTTCTCATGGTTTCTTCATTCCGAATAGTTTAACGTCTTATTCCGCATAAAGGCTAATCATAAATAGGCTAAGAAATAAGCTAAAGTTTATGATTTTCTAACAGATTGATCTTCTCTCGATCCCTCCTGTCGTATCACTGTCGTCGTCCCCTCTCCCTCCCTCGCGCTGCTCCCTGTCCAGCGCAAGGTCGCCGCTCGTGCAAATTGCAGACGCCAAATCATGCAGCCTGATGGCTTGGACTGCAAGCAAATATTTTTCTTGTGCTTTTATTTGATTGTTTGAGGATATGACAGTTTGATTTGCGCCTATAATTGTTTTTTGATGCTGCTACAATCTTTCTAACTACTAAATTAAGGTTCTAAATAATTTAACTCCTAACTAATAATATAATTGTTTTTTGATTTTCACCGGTGCGTAGCACGGGTACAATACTAGTTTTGATGGTGGCAGGTTTGACGACGGGGCTGAAGGTCTCTTCATAATCAATTCCAGGCTACTGAGAATATCCGCGCACAACCCAACGGGCTTTGTGACGAGCAAGAGTCCCATCAGAGTGGTATTGATGCCGAAAAACCCATTTTCCAGAGACAATATTGGCACCCGGAGGACGAGGGACAAGGACCAATGTGTTGTTATCAACAAGAGCCTAGAACTCCACTTGCATAGCTTGCCGCCATTGTGGATCCTTCAGAGCAATCATGTAAGACTTGGGCACAGGTGAAGCAGCAGGAGTGGTGGCGGAGAAGCCATAACGTTGGACGGGGAGCACGATCCCGTCCTTAGCACGTGTCCTCATGGAATGAGGACTGAGACCAGGGCGTGCTACTTGAGCATCAAGTGAGCCAGTCTGAATAGCTGGCGATGGAGGCTGTGCTGGAGAAGCCGGCTGCACCAAGGGCACAACAGGGCGCCGAGAGTAGACTAGCCGAACAGGGGGCCTAGCGGGTGAGGCAGGAACAACAGGGGCACTTTGGGAGGGTGTTGCTGCTGTTGTGCGCCAAGGCAGATTATCAATGTCCTAAAAAAACAAGATCGCGTTCCGAAGGTGTCAGAGACGATGTGAGATTGGCATAAGGAAATATCAATTCGTCAAAGACGACATGACGTGAGATGATGACGCGGCGGCTCTTGGGATCATAGCATTGGTAGCCTTTGTGGTTAGCAGGATATCCAAGAAACACACAAGGAATAGAGCGAGGCTAAAGCTTATGTGTTGTGGTGGTAGAGATGTTTGGAAAACAGAGACAGCCAAAAACACGAAGGTGGTCATATGAAGGCTGCTTATTGAACAAGGTTTGGTAGGGTGTGGTATGGGCAAGAGCTTTGCTAGGTCGGCGATTGAGTAAGTAGGTGGCTATGGCGAGTGCTTCTGCCCAAAAGCGAGGGGGGAGTTGTGCTTGAAGGAGAGTACGTACGACATCGTTGATGGTGCGAATGGCGCGCTCAGCTATGCCGTTTTGAGGTGAAGTGTAGGGGCAGGAGCGGCGAAAAACAACCCCATTGTTGTCAAAGAAGGCAGTAGCGGCAGAATTGACAAATTCTTTGCTATTATCTATTTGCAAAGCGTGAATGGGAACCCCAAATTGGGTGCGAACAAAGGCAAAGAAAGTGCGGAATATGGGCAGTACATCAGATTTATTGTAAAGAGGAAATGTCCAGTAAAAATGAGAAATCATCTACTAGAACAAGATAATACTAATATCCTGACATGCTTAATATTGGAGATGTCCACAAATCACAATGGACTAAATGAAACGGACGGTAGGACATGGTTGCCCGAAGAACTAAAAGGCAGATAGACACTTTTGCCAATTTGACAAGCATGGCATAGAGAACAACAAGGTTTTATTTTGGTGGAGCCAAGGCGAGGAAGCATGTTGGTGATGTCACGACCAGGAATGACCAAGATGACGGTGCCATACCTCCGAGGAAACTGCAAGGTAGGCGATGGCAGTTTTGCTTCTGGTTGTAGTGGCAGGAAGGACGTAGAGGTCACCCTGACTATTGCAGCGATGAAGGATCTCCTTCGTTCGCAGGTCCTTCACAGAAAAGCCGAAAGGATCAAATTCAATAGAACAAGTGTTATCTCGTGTAAACTGACGAACAGACAGGAGATTATGAATTAAAGAGGGAACATGAAGAACACGATGTAAATCAAATGAAGAGCCAGACTATGAAGGAAGTGTGCAAGAACCAACTCGAGTGACCGGGATGCGAGAACCATTTCCAACGGTGACAAGAGAAGGACTGGAAAGTTGAGTGGAATGATATAGGTTACCATCATCAGGCATCATATGGACAGAAGCACCTGAGTCCATTACCCAACCACCATTGCCACCTGAGTCCATTACCCAACCACCATTGCCAAGTTGGAGGTCGTTTATCGCCGAAATGAGGCCGGTACTGTCCCATGCAGGAGAGGTTGTTGTAGGGGACTGGGTCTAAAATGGAGGTGTTGCCATCGTGACAAACACTTGAGGAGGGCGGGGGCCAAAGAGGCCAGGGCCACCGTGGCCGAAGGCAGTGGGGGGCATCCACTGACCAAAGTTGGGCGGCCACTGCCTAGGACCGGGATTGTAGCAGATCCATGGTCCTGATTGTGGTGGAGGATGATAACCGTCACTCATGTTGTTGCTGCCAAAGCTGCCCTTCTTCTTCCATGTCTTCTTGGGCTTGAATGATGAGGAAGAGCCGGCGCAAGTCGTCCCTGAACAGGACTGTTTAGTGGCAGTGGTGAGAAGAGCGCTGGCAGCTTCGGCTTTGGCTGCAGCACCAAGACGCATCTCTTCCTTGAGAAGAGAGGTCCGAGCCTCAACGAAGGATGGAAGGGGGGACATCATGGCGACGACTGTGGTAGCATGAGCCATGGTTTTGTTGAGGCCGCACAGCACATTTAGCACCAGCATGAGATCATCGACAGGGGCATCGGCGTCGCGAAGAGCATCTGCCAGGCGCTTCTGTTCTTTGCAGCAGGCGGTGATGGTGAGGTCACCCTGTTGGAGGCCATGGAACTCGTTGAGGAGAACGATGGCACGACCTTCTTTGTTGCCACAAAAAAGGGTTTCAGCAGCGACCCAGAGTTGTCGAGCGGTCTGCTGCTTGTCGAGTATGATGTCGAGGACGTCAGCAGAAATGGACCTGTACATGATAGAAAGTACGGCATAATCATCAAATGCCCAGGTAGCATCGTCGGGAGTGGGAGCAACAGAGCCATCGATGTGGTGGAGAAGACCATGGCGACCGAGGAGCACCGTGAAGAAGATGTTCCACTTGGTGAAGTTTGCTGCAGAGAGGTTGAGTTGAACTGGCAGCAAGGTACGAGAAGAGGAGAGACCAATGGCACCAGAGAGAGGTGCAGCAGTGGCCTGTTGAGAAGCGCTCGTATCGGAGGCGAGCGTGGAGGAAGTTGCCATGGCCGTAGGTGGGAGAGCAGGGAGAGGATCAAACTAGTCTTTTGATACCATGTAGAAGTGAGAAGAATTGGAGAGAATGAGCCACACCACACTTGGGTGAGCAGGCCCTTTATTTATATATCATCCAGGAGTAAATGTTGAAGATTACAATGATCTTATCTATCTATATATAGAAGGTATAAACATGGAAGGTTGTAATTCAGCCAAACAATAAAGAGCAGAATTCTCTAACATATATGGTAAAGGCAGATACCTCAAGGTGATGACATAGATTGTTCATATCAACTGTTGGAACTCCTCGGCATCTCACTTTGCAGATTTCCTGGCGCCTCCAATGACAATGTACCATTTCCAACATGTTATGGGTCAATCCATCCCTTCCTAAAAGTACAAAACAATTAATCAGAAAATGCATATGTGGTTCTACTTCTACACTACATACAACAAAGTTTAGCTCTGCATTAATTTATTAAGGATTCAAGAAAAAGTCCAAGTTGATGTCTCAACTGAAATGATTTTTTTAGTTCTCCAGCAATTTTTAACTATGGTATGTTGCAACACAAGGCTTTCTGGTCCAACTTGTTACCTATACGATAACTTTGATTATCAATATTGAAGTGTGAGGACCGTGACATGATACTTTAGCAACAATCACAACAGTATGCCATGATACATCAGCACACTCTGTGCAATTATGTTAGTTGCGTTATTTATTAGTAAAGCTGCTGAGTGCAATTGGTATATGATCTGTACAAGCCTCTGTCACAGGAACTTTTACAATATCTAAGACATGCTTTTGTGAATGAATGCTCAATACCTACATTATCTTGTGAAAGCTGTGAAAATGAATCAAAACCTGGACAATTATTCATGATGGATACATTTCTTGAGTTTGAAGAAGTTGTTACTTCAGGCAGATTGGTCATTGGTGATATAATACTTCCTTAGACAAGGAAACGTTCACACTTTATTGCATGGTCGTGGCACCACCACAAATTTAGAAGCAAGAGTTTTTTCACAGGTAGCAACAGCCAGAAGATCAACTTCTACCCACCCATGTACAACCATATAGGTTTCCTTACCCATTAAGGATGAGTTTGTCATGTTTGGTGGATCTGGTGGAACAATAGAAGAATACAGAGGTTGGAGCCTGGAGGTGGAGGTGAGTTTCGAGTCACATAGTTGTCACAATTTCCTGAGCAGTGAGAATTCAAGGTTTTCACTACTCAATGTTACAACTGAGATGTAAACCAAAAGCAAAGTGAAATTTAAACAGTTGATATGAACAATCTATGCCATCACCTTGAACAGTTGGTATGAATATTTTATTTCCTCGACAACTCAATCTTTCGTATTAGATTACCCCTGATGTATGAAATTTAAACCAAAAGCAGGTCTAGCATGTACATGAGTTACTTAATTTGACATACTTACTCGCTAGACTCTCTCTACAGTTCACTTTACTATGAAATCTAGACAATTAGCAATAGAAGAGATCTAGTTTGTCTTAAGAATTGCAGTGTAGCATAGTCAGTTACCAATGTTAAGCTGCCGGTTGTGCGATATGTGTGGCTTGACGAGCGCGCGCACCTCGGCAGGGGTGAGGGGCTCCCCAAGGACCTCCTCCCTGTTCCTCCCGTCTCCGGGGTTCACCCTGGCCAGGTCCCGCTGCCTCCTTCCCCTCACCTCCATCATGATCCCGTGCGCGCTCACCGTCTTGGGCGGCTCCTGCCCGAGCGGCGTGTGCAGCCGCATGCCCCTCCGGCGCGCCTTCTCCTCCTTGGTTAGAAGCGGCGCCTTCCCAGTCCAAGGCCGCGGCATGGTCGGCGGCGCGAAGGGCAGGAACGCGGGCTCCCGGATGGCGAGCGGCACGGTGCGGGGCGCCTCGGAGTAGCTGAACTGGAAGTCGAAGGGCGCACCGGGGAGGCGGAAGGAAACGCCCGAGGGTCCCACGACGACGGAGCGGCCCTCGGCGGCATCCCTGGGGTCTGCGGCGAGGAGGGCCTCGCCCTCCCCCGCGGCCACGACCGGGGGAACGGGCTTGCGGTACGCGGTCCTGAGGTGCGGAGCGCGGAAGGCCGGATTGGTGTTTTCTTTTTCATTACTTGGAGCGGAGGGTGGCTCCCGTTCTCGGGGAGGCCGCTCATGACGGCGGTTCTGGGGGAGGCGACGGTGCGAGGGGAGAGGAGGGACGGGGAGGGATCGATGCTGGGGATCGTATCGATTGGAGAGGGGAGGCGGTGGGGCGGAGAAGAGGTTGGCGCGGCCTGCGCGGGAGGGGCCCGGCCGCTGCGGCTGCGGCGGCGGCATGGCGGGAAGTGATGGTGGTGGAGTGGAGGAGACGAGGAGGGAAGAAGATAACGAATAGATTTTTTTCCTTTCCCCACCCTGTAGCCTGTAGGCTGTAGCTGTGGCCTGTGGCTCTCTTCTCTCTCTTGAGTATTTGATCTGAACATTTTCATGTCGTGGCGACAAAGCTGAAATTTTTGGTTTCTCTATGCGACACATTTTTCGGGATGATTTTAGACATTTTTTCACTCCATTAACTCTTACTCCATCGTATTATATTATACTTAGTTTGACTTTTATAACCTAAACTTATGTAACTTTGACTAATTTTATAAAAAATCATCAATCATTAGTTTCATTAGATTGATTATAAAATATATTTCAATAGTTTATTTATTTAATATTGTAAATATTAATAGATTTTTACGTAAGTTTGATTTTTAAAAAATCAAACAACTTATAATATGGAACGGATATAGTATTTATTGATCTTTAATTTTGGTTTGCTTTCTATTTGTGTATTAATAAATTTAACTTATGTTTTCTTTTTAGGAAATTAAGTAGGTGATGGATTGTTTTTAGCACTACTTCTCGTATAAGGTGAATCCTTAAAAATTTACGCCTATAAGAGCGTCTCTGAGAGAGTTATTATTTTTATTCTTTAAAATCTCGTATAGTAATACTCTGTTATCCCTAAAAATTAAGCAGTCTATAACAATATCCATATAATCTCAATTCATATATTTTAAACGGGATTAAAAAGGAAGTCCTTACTTTTAAGAGAAAGGAGAGGTAATTTAGAGGATCACTTAGGATAGGGAATTATTTAAGAATATTGTTACAGCGTGATTTTTTTCTAAAATACATAAATTTAATTTTAAGAAGCTAGATAAGAACAATGTTGAAGATGCTCTAAGATTTAGTGTTTATAGTTCAAGTATTTAAAAGTTACATTACAAATACATAGAATTTGCAGTATAATAAAATTTGACTATTTTTTATGAAGGGAGCCTAATTATTGGCTCATGATCTATTTGTTTCACTTGGGATTACATTAATCTAGCTTAATGGTGGAGATTATAATAAGTTGAATTATAAAAAACTAATTTATAACAAGTTGAAAGTTGTTAAACGACTAGATTATTGATACCTTATTATATGTCAAAATACTGTAATGCCCTCAACCTGGCTATGGCCAACAGGTGACGGTTCGAATCTAAGGAATGGCCAGCCAAATGAACGGGGAGCACAGAGGCGAGACATGGCGCAGAGGATGGCGATGAGGATGAGGCAGTGCGAAGGAGGACTCGACATGGAGACGGGGCCAGCGTGGAGGCAAGGACCGATGAGGAGGATGGTGGTGTGGGTGATTTGAAGTGGAGGCGGGGGACAACATGGAGGATGGTGGTGTGGGCGATTTGGCGCGGAGGCAGGACATGTAGCAGGTTGCCATGGTTAGAGTGGAGCGGCACCGAATGACCTACCAAATTTGGGGAAGATTCCATGCAAATATGAGAGAAAATACAGAGTTCAGTGGGATGACAATGATGGGTAATTGTCCTTAAATGGTATAGATATTTAAGTCTTTTTAATACTAATAAGCTAAAAAATGTTACGTTAGACTAGTTTATTGGATTATTATAAATTGATCTGTACTGGTAATATAACAACTTATATGAGTTAATGTATCGATCGATAAAGCTCAATGCAATGTCTCGTACGATTGTAGTTAGATATTTAATGTCCTCTTTATTGAATCATAACAACTGACCGAAAAATTGGACCAACAATCACACCACAACTGTGATGCTCATTAGGTCTCGTCTGAAATGCAAGAGCTTATTCATGTTCATATACATGGGGAATTAAATTGTTTTGTGTATAATTCTTGTCTCTCAAAAACCATTCTAGTTTATTGCTTCAATGTATCATGTTTCCATAATCCATCCGCTATTCTTTTCCGCAAATGAAGTAGTTGTTTTGAATTTGGCATCGACTATATATCCAACATGACTGGTGATACAGTTCTTGCGACAGCGAAGACAAAGAGAAAAAATTTCCAGCATTGATGCTTAGCTAGGCAAATAAATGGTCCTATAATTATGCATAGATTTACATGCAGTATGCAAGGCATTTGAGGGCTAGATGTTTATACGAACGCTTCAAAAGATATGTGACGATGCATCTGTAGAAACTTTGCAATGTAAGAACAGGGATTCTCTGTTTTTTATTGCACCAGCTAGGGTTAACTTGAAGGACGGTTTCTCGTATCTTTTTTGTTTATGATCTTTTAGGAGCACACGAAAACAAACCTAATCCCTTTCCATCTTTTATTTCATATTATAAACCATTTAACTTTTTTAATATCAAACTTGTCTAACTTTATCTAAATTCAAAGGAAAAATTTAGTAGCATCTACAATATCGAATAAATATATTATTAAGACGTATTTTATGGTGAATTTAACTAAACTAATTTAATATTATAGTTGCTGTTACATTTTTTTTATAAATTGGTTATAATTTAATATTGTAGTTGTTGGTATATTTTACTATAGATTAGTAAAAGTTAAAGAAATTTAACTTATAAAAAATCAAATATGTAATAGAGTAGTTCACACTTCACGGAGGATTGGAATGTAGTGCAAAACGCTCTTTGCCATTGCTTTTGCCCGTAAATTAATCAGCAAGACTTTTGGTAGTGTATTTTAACATGGTCCGAGCAGTATATAAGATGACAAATGCACACATTACTGCTGGCACGACCTAACTTGGGAAGATATCAACCTATTTGTTTGGGACAGGGAGAGAGGAGATAAGATAATCCACCTTTCATATGTACACAGTTCTAGTTTATCCTGAAATGCCACTTGTTGTAAATGGATATGCTCATATAGCCACACAGCAATATACCAAGGACTTTTTTTTATTAATGGAATTTTTTCTGATTACATGCATAATTATATCATCAGGATTACATATGCTTCTCATTTGATAAATACAAACTTGCAGTATCTCTAAGAGAGTTGCTATTTTTCTCTCTAAAACCTCATATAGAAAGTCCTCCTAATAAAATTTAATTTTCAAATTTTATTACTCTTTAGCAAACTCCCGATATCATATTCTCTATATTTTACTCTTGTATCATTGATAGGTGGACCCTACTTATCAAATATCTCATCTTTTCTTTTATTTTTGTTTCTTGTATTACCGACAGGTGGGACCAGAGTGGATAGAGAATGAGAGTCACTCCTTATAAGTAGGGAGGATGAAGAAAGATTTAGGGAGTCTTAGTATTTATTATAGCTAATTTTTTAGTTATAATCTCTAAAATTTAGGGAAGAGAGATCTTTAGAGTTTCTCTAGGGTATATGACATGAGTGCTGCGTTTTAAATATTACACTGTGAATAAGGGTATGACAAAATGGTATAGCCAATTTATCGGAACAAATATTTTCACAGTGTTGAACTTGCATGTCTTTTTCATTTGCCATACTCATGTAAGCTAATCCATCTCACAAAATCTGACCGCAATGACTGTTCTTTGTGAAATATATTCAAATTGTAGAGGTCAAATTGTAGGTCACCTAGGTGTTGTAGTTTATTTCAACGTGAAATTGTATTTGTTATACAACTATTATATCTGGAGGATTAATAAAAGTACGGATGCTATAAGCTAGTTGCAACACTATAATATATATCCAATCAGTTTACAGTAATATATTTATTTAAAACTTTTGTCTCAATAATATAATGGATAGATAACTTTGTAACTCATCGTCCCTAAATACTTTAAAAGAGGTAAGAGTAGATGCATTCTGCATTTTGCAGGGGTATTCATGGTCTTTTCTCGTAAAATTCCCTAGATTTTGTGTTTCATTGGTGTATACGCTCGTTCAAATGAAAAAGAGTACATACATTACTTAATATATACTTGTTATACATATACCCCCTCCGATTATTTTTTAAATATAAGTCATTTTAGAATTTCTCAAAAAATTTATTCTTTCTTATATGTTTGTCCTTATTAGATAAATATCGACTCATCTTACAACTAAATAACTCACAATTTCAAAGCTAAAAATAAATAATGATAATAAAGTCATTTAAGTTGATTTTTTATTTTTATGCACAACAAATATATATTATTTTAAAATGACTTATATTTAAAAAATAGTTGGAGGGAGTATATGTACAACAAGTATATATTAATAAGTTTTGAAGGCGTTTGGAGGTGAGATGGGATGATCCTGGAGAAAAATATTTTCTTCAGATTCAAGATAAACTCATCCCTGAAAAACAAGGAGGTGGGCTCATCCCACTTACGTATGAGAGAATGGTATATGGGACCTACATATAAGGTATTACATGCTATGTTGTTCTATCTCTTTAATAAAAAAAGTGAGATTCCACTGTATCTCCAATCCAAACACAGCATAAAACAACGTGTACAGTGAATCACAATACATGAGTATAGGATAGAGGCCTGAATTTATTTTTATTATTGAAAAAAGAGAACTTGTATAGAAGGATGGCAATAATAGCAAGAGGAGGTAGCTAGGTTTTCCATTTGGCGGGGGTGGCAGGGGAGCGGAAGGACAGGAGAGAGAGCGCAGGAGAAAGCAATAAAAGAGAGGAAACGGCCGCAACAGGCAACGGGAGGAGGAAGGAAAAAGAAAGCCAACAAGCAAGAGGAGAGAGAACAGAGGGGAGGGAGAGGCCACCGAGGCAAACCGCGGGAACTCCTCCTCCTCCTCCTGCTCCCTCTCTCCATCCATCCTCTCCCCCCTTTGCATTGCTCTCGTTTCGATTCGGCCGAGGAGGAG
>KE372681.1:56366-68772 GCA_000418225.1 Zizania latifolia
TGTCGGTAGATAGATTACCGATAGAGGCCCTGTCGCCACGCTAGATTACTAACCGAGGCTCTGTCGATAGACCATCTATCGACAGAGGCTCTGTCGATAGAGGCCGAAAAAACCTCTGTCAGCAAATAGTCTATCAACAATGGGCTATTTTTGCAAATTTTAAAACCGTATACCAGAAATATAATTTCAAATAAAAAATATATTATTTTTTTAAAAAAAATTGACTTTTGATAGTTGATACATGAAGAAGCATTAGAGTATACTCTGGGAAAAGGTGCACACAGTAAAACATATATATTTTCTCTATAGGAAAAGGTAATATTTATAAATGGAACAACCACACATGCAATGAGTGAAAACTATAAAGTTCTAACCTTGCATACCGGAAATTGGAAAATGAATGCCAATAAATTGTGGGCTGAAGCAAAAGGAAAGGAGAAAAGATTACACACATTTATTAATGCCTAAAAATGCTCTCTTTGATTAAGTGCTGGTTACCTGGTTAACTAGAACCAGCTAGCCGCCTATCTCTATCATTCTTGACATGATAGGTTATATATAGACAATTAAAGTTTAAATATACATCAATAGCAGAAAAAACTTCCAGGGATAAAAAACATTAGAAGGTCAATATAGCAGACTACAATAGTTCCAAGCCGAGGCTCAAGGATATTAATGACCAGCTCAAGGATATAGTGAAAGTAATAATTGGTCTTTTTGATGCAAGAGGCAACTCTATTGTTCTATCATCATCAATCTCTGAATTATCTTTATCGAGTTGTATATTCCCTCCATCCTCAACTTGAGGATGCAAGTGCAAATTATCATCATTGAGTTGTGTATCTCTTTCATCTTGATCTTCTAAGTTGAAGTGCAAGTTTTCTTCTTCGACTTCCACATGTCCTGCACCCTGCATATCTAGGTTCAACTTCTGCAAACGTCTTGGCACCCTCACCATATTTATTAACTATAATAACAACAAGGCCTTTCAATCCTAAACAAGTTTGTCTGTCAATAGAGAAGATGGGATCATAGATGCCCATTCCTAAACCACACGCTCGACTCAACAGATCAATGTGTGGTGTAATCCTACAAGAAATATTCAGGATTTATTCTCTAATCTAAAGTAAGTTCAGGATAAGTTAAACATAAGTTAAACATAAGTTGAAAACGAGAGGTTTCTGTATCAGATTGGTCTTGCAAAATCAAATGATGTGCAGTGATCAACATAATTTAAAACTATTGCGCATTAGGAAATCTAAAGTACTTCTGGGCATTAGGAAATCCAAAGTACTGTTGGGCAGAATTTAAAACTGCACGTCTGCACACCAAGAAATGCAAACAATGGCATTAGTAGATCATCCTAGTGGAATGAAAAATATTTTAAAATTGTTTATAAGATTTTTTAAAATTAAATTTGATTGTCTAAACTTTCCAACTATTTAATTAAAGAGTTATCATCTAACATCTATATTCAGGTGGGAAAAAAAATCTTTCCCTGCCTCCAGTTGCAAGCACATATTATGTGAACTCATGTTTACTATTTTCTTGCAGAACTCATGTTTACCGTTTTCTATGGTTTGGATATTATGTGATGTACTCTACGATTTAGTAAAATAGCTCTTGTAGTCTAACCGGCGAATTTATTTCTATAGTTCTTTTAAACCAAGAACTGCACGCTTTGAAAGATATCTTGAGTTAAAAATTCCAAATTAAACTATTTCTTACACAAAAACTGAACAATTTGAAAGATATTATGAGCAAAATTGCCAATTTAGACTATGATTGAAACATATTTGTGGTATGATGAGTGATATATCGTTCACCCTGGATTTAAACTATGATTACTCAAACCAGATAGCAATCTTAGCTTTTTGTCTTTGGGCCATCATTTCCACGAATGATGTTTCTGATGTCCGAGTGATGGAACATGAGTACAGCAAGAATTACAAAGAGAAGTGATAAACTGTAAGGGTGAAGAAAAAATCTATTAGTTTGTAAAAAAAATTAAAAGATTTACATATACCTATCATCAAAAGAAAAAGATTGAGATGCTTGGTCTCGTTGAGAAAATTTTGCCGTTTTGACAGAGGAGAGTACGTCCTGTGCTGCCTCTAGCCTTGAAATTGGAACCCTGAAATTCAAATCGTTAAGAATGTCAGGTCCAGCTCAATCACAGTTTCACCATTGTTTGAAATGCTGGGAATGATTTTTATCAAAATTTGTATTCACGACTAACGTGAAAGAGGCAGCTGACCTGAAAGGGAGCAAGAAATGTAGTTCGGCCCAACCTTCGTGGAGAATGCAACCGAAGAAGGCTCACCACCATGTTCATCACAGATGCCCACCTATTAAACAACCAAACAAGTTTCAGGAATGGATGTCTTGCCAAGTAAACGCAAGGTACATGGAACGATGGTCAATTGGTCGGACAGCAATGTACACAATCCATTGAAGAATTGGACGGCAAGACACATAAACTCACCTACGCAGGAAGAACGGAGCAACGACAGGCTCACCAAATCTATGTTGGTTACTAGAGCTAGCTGCGTGGGAAGGTGAACTAAGGGATAGAGGGGATAGAGATGCCGCAATATTTGCCCAGCGAAAAAAACAATGCCACCAAAAATTTTAGGATTAGTGCCAAAATGAAAGATGTTTAGGAATAGTACTGCTCATATATATTCGAGCTGAGGCGCGGGGCTGGGGCGGCGGGCCAGCAGTGGTGGATGGCGGCGCCATGACGGCACGTCGCTCGGTCGCTCCTAGTATGGTGCGGGGCCGAGGCAGCAGGCCGGTGGTGGCGGCTGGCTGGGTGGTGGTGGCTGGTTAGGCGCTAGCGTGCTGGCGTGCTACTCCCTACTACCCTTGAGTTTCTATCAATAGTTTTTTAAGTCTATCCAATACAAAGCGGTGTGCAGGCCTAGCATTATGTCTAATAAAGTACTCCATCCATCCCAAAATATAACCATTTCTACCATTCAAATTCTGTCCCAAATATTATAACTTCTACAATTCCCCTCTAAATCTTCCTATTTTACCCCTATCTGGAGTACTAGTTACATGTAGTACTAATTGCTTGGAATACTAGTTGAGAGATAATTCGGGTTTTTTTTTCTTGTATCTTAATAAATGCACCAAAATCTAGAAATAGCTATAATTTGGGATGGAGGGAGTAGTACTTTTTTCTCAAATGATTTTGTTAATATCTTGGTTGATGCCTGAACATTGCAACTGCTCGTTGTGTGGTCGAGTGTGAATAAAGTGCATTATTTTTATGGATTAGTAATTATTTGTGTTTTAAATAGAGTCTCAATGATCTGGGAACAGTTTTTAAACAGAGTCCGAATAATTAAAATATTTATTTTTTATGTCTAAATAATTATAAGAGTTTTTTAACGGAGCGTGAATGATTCAAATAATCCTTTTTTTTGTCTAAATAATTATAACAATATTTTTTATGGAACAATCAATGTCTCTTTTTAATTAAGTCTGAATGATTTACTTTCTATAACAATGATGAGAAAATTGTTTATTTTCCCAAGGGAGCCTAAATGATTTACTTTTTCTGTTTAAATAATTAATATTATTTTGATGACGATGGCATGCATATAATAAGAAGACGCCTCAAAACTTATTTCCACATATGAGACATACCAAAACGTCTCAATATTCATCTTTAAACGATTTAATCTTGTGCTAACCTATAAAGCGTCTTAAATAATGTCTTCAACCTATAAAACGTCTCAAACAATATCTCTATTTCAATTATAGTTGTAGAAGGAGAGACGACTTTTGGAATATCTCAAGTGAAACGTATTAGTGTAGTGGTTTTGTTGTAGTGGGGTGAAGTAGTCACAGCTCTGACTCTAGTGACAAAAGCTTGGAAAGTGTCATCTGAATAGATGGTCTATACCTCTTCAAAGGGGATCTCCAAGGTCCATACCGTCAGAGGGGTCCATTCAGTGATTAAGTTCGCAAATGTCTTGGACTTGATTGCTGAACGGTCCACAAACTCTGTAGCCCATTTACCCACTTGCTTTGTCGACTCTTTGTTATGACTTATGAAACATACTCCCCTAGGGGTATAATGTGAGTATGGTGATGCTGTGAGATAGGAAGTACTATTAGAGCTTTCTTGGAGCCATTACTAAGGACTAGACTATCTTTTTGAGCTTTGAATACATGGTCTTTGCTTCGGACAAGGCCTTAGATACATAGCAGATAGCCTTTTGTTGGTATTTGCCATCTACTTCCTCCTCTCATACCAACACTGTGCTAATAGCTGAGGGGACTGCAACTAGGTATAGTAGTAGTTTATCTTTGAAAATAGGGATAGACAAAGTGTTTAAGTTCAAAAGGTGGGCCTTTATTGCTTTGAAGACTTATTGGCACTGTTATCCAAACAAATGGATCAGAGCCTTTTAAGACTTTAAAAAACGAGAGACTATGATCTATGAATCGAGCTAGAAAATGACTCAACGCAATGAAGTGTCCAGCAAGGCGCTAGACTCCTTTGATATTCAAAGGGGGCCATGCCAAGTATGCCACTTATCTGGTTTGGGTTTACCTCTATCCTTTTGCTGGAGACTAAATACCTTAACAATTTTCTTTCATGTGCTTCGAACACATATTTTTCTAGGTTTAGGGGGACATTTGCCGCGTGAAGGCTGGCAAATGTCTCTATTAGGTCAGCAATGTGATTAGCCCCTAGGCGACTTTTGATAACTATGTTGTCAACATAGGCTTCGATATTGCGCCATATATGTGCCTCTAGGCTCTTGTTTATCAAACAAGAGAAGATGACCCCTGAATTTTGTAGTCTGAAAGGCATTCGGGCGAAGTACCCTAGAGGGGGTAACAGAACTTGTTTTGTTTTTATCATTGGGTGCTATCCATACGTCATGGTATTCAGAGTGCGTATCAAGAAAACTGAGTGTTGGTGTAATAAATTATTACATGACAGGTTCAATAAGCCTCAAAGGGCTCAAGATTTGGTCGAAGTGTATGAGTCCGGCTCAGGCCTCCGAAGGGAGTAATACCTTACGTTCGAAAGTATGTGTATTTCAGTAAGATGAAATGTTTCGTAGTCCCCTCCTCAGTAGTAAAGAAGGGGTATTTATAGGCATAATTTGTAGAGGGTAATACGTTATTACCCTCTACTTACAACCGACTGTGCTTGTAATACACAGTGTAAATACATGTAGGGGTAGCGTAGTAAAAGACTAAATGTAGTGCTGTAAAGTACACGTCCCGTCTGAAAGGACGTATACCTCTGGTATTGTGCTTTGGACTCTGAAGCGGTTTTAGGCCTTCGAGCCGGTATTGTCGAAGGCTTCGCTCCGGAAGGCTTCGAGAGTCTTGACTTTGAGGATCTTCGAGGACTTCGAAGGCTCTAACTTCGAAGAACCCATAGGCTTCGAAGGCATGCAGATCGAAGGCCTTAGAACTTCGAAGGGTCATCTAGGCCCTTAATTAATCCTTGATAACTTCTTAAGTACGACAAAAAGTAATTCCCCCAACGCTGAGTATTTCACACCTTGTTGTGGAATCCACCAGTTGACCTATGCAAGGTGAGGGATAAGCATCACACATTTATGCTTTATTGAGTGAGGTAAAATCAATGCACATGCACCACTTCCTATTTTGCTCTTCTATTAGCATAAGGTTTGATAGCCACTCTGAGTGGTCTACATCTCTTATCACCTTAGCTCAGAGTAGTTTCTGGACCTCTTCCTTGGTGTCTTCGACCCTTTATATGGAGAGCTTTTAGAGCCCCTGGCATATTGGACGTGCTAGAGGATCCAACCAGAGTGAGTACTCTATTATACTTTGATCCACTCTAGGAAGATCTTAGGGTTCCCAAGCAAAGATGTCAAGATTCTCCCTCGGGGTGGTTGACAAGTTGCTCTTCTTGCTCTAGGCTTAAATTAGCCCATGCCTAGAAGGTATGCTCCAACTACCCTAGGGTGACTTCTATCTTCTGAACCTCCCCTGAGGTGTGGTTTGATGAGGCATGGTCATTCTGCACCCTTGGGTGTAGGCTCTGCTATCATGGCTTGGTTTAAGACATGAACATGTTGACATTTGAGTGGGGTAGGGTACCCATACTCAATTTGTTGGGCCATGGTCCTAGTCTCCTTGGATTGTGACTGCTCCGGAGGATCTTAGAAGGTTCATGCATATGTAATTGTGATGGGTATTGCTCTGAACTGATTCCCCTTCATAGAATAGCACTATATATATAGGGCTCATCCACCACATTAAAAGTGATGGATTATGTCCTTTCTGATAGTCCTTCTCCGAATGTAATGGGAAAGGTAATATGCCCACGTGCTTCACCTTCAAGGGGAGCTCTGTTGAAGCCCTATAGAGGCCTCAATGAGGGAGTTGGTCAATCCCTCGGGATGTAGAGTTGGTTGAAGACATTGGTAAAGATGATATCGATAGAGTCACCTCCGCCCACCAGAACGCATCGGACTTCCTACCTAGCAATGCCCGTGTTGATGACAAGGGCATTTGTGTTGTGTAGGAGAATTTTACTCTAGCCACATCCTCCAAAGTGAATATTATGGGAACAAGCCTAGCCGAGATTCTTTTGACTTGCCATGGAGGTGCCGACGTGGTGCACACCTCAAACATATTTCGTTCATTGTCACTTTAACATATTTCTATAGCCTCTTGCTCTGATAATTAGGAAGATCACCTTCTTGCTCGTGTTAATGGGAACTATGTTTTGAGCAATTGGCCGTGCTGGGAACAGTGCCAACTTCTCTTGGACAGGGAGGGCTATGTGATCCACAACATGCCCTTCGGAGCTCTCTTCTACTTGGTCCGTAACCTCTCGAGCAGCTACTTTCTACAAGTATTCGTCTCGAATGACCTAGATTGTGTGGCACTCCTCTGTATTGTGCCTCACCTTGCCCCATGTAGCGTCCAATAGTAATCTTCATAGAATTGCCTAGGCGTGGTGGCTCCTGGTTTCTTGTTTCCTTCTCGTTCTCAGCCTTTTCCTGACTGCCAAGCTTTGGCGGATGCCATTCAATGGTGGAGCCTATGTTGTGTACATCATTTTGGCGATGTGTCTTATTTTTCTTCTTAGCGCAACCTATATGGCTTGGGCGTTCTACTGGTTGTAGTTCAGAGCCGGGATGGAGGTGGCCACAAGGGGCACTACTATCCCTTGTGATGCGGTGGCCACGAGGATAGAGGCGTCTTTTTGAGTTGGCCTTTCTCTGAACATGTGTAGTTCTCGAACTTGTAACGGACTTATGATCCAAGCAATCGAGGAGTCCTATGCTTTTCAATCCTTCCTTAGTGACATCTATCATCAAAGTTGATGATATGCCACTTATCTAGGTCTTTATCTATGGAAACCTTTGAAAGTATTTCCGAACTATTTCTCTAGGCTGCTATTTTACAACAAACAGGCTACTGATGGTCACCTCTGCAAGGGAAGAAATCAAGGGTAGTGGTGGATCCAAGGGGTAGGCTTCATTAGGTTCTAGCCTACCCTCCGACTTGTGAAAAAAATTCAAGTATGTATAATCTCTTCATGGTAGTTGTGAGAAAGAAGATGAACAAGTGATAGCAACTAGAGGAAGAAGAACAGGAGCGCGTAGAGAGAGAATGAGCGGAGAGTTGTGGGTGGCCCATTAGCCCATTCTGTTACTTAGAGTATGATGATTGGTGGGCTTGTATAGAATGGAAGACTATATTATGCTCTTAAGCTATTTTTCTCAACGTGATTATGGGTTTATGGCCCGTGCGGAGGGGGAGAGAAGAAAATGGTTGAAGAAAAGTGCATGCTGTAATGGCTTTGAATCCCTCCGTGCTAATAACGATGATATATATGTATGCAAAGTGTGAGATTTTAGATTTATCGGTTAATCTTCTATATGGGGTTGCAGAAGTTAGAGATGATGTAGTTGCAAGGAATGCTCTGATCAAAGGTTGTGGAGAGCTTAGGCTAGTTGAAAAGGCAGTTAGATTTGTATACACACACACATAGGTGGCTGCTCACTTTATTGTTTGCTAACTATCAAGTCCTAAGAAAATTCACATATTACAAATCAAGGTACTTATTTTTTTATGCCTTTTCTATTTGATCATGTATGTGTTATATTTAATTCATGTACTATGTACGGGTATTATATATCTTTACCAACTTAGATTTACACTTTAGCCTAGCCCACCCTTAATTATTATCCTGGATTCACCACTGATAAGGGTGAACATAAGGAGCATGTTGGTGTTGCCTTAATGAGAAAGAGGGTTGAAAGAGACTCAACCTAGAGACACAGAATCAGTGGATCCTAACTTTAAGAAATAATTCACATATTTTTCTCTTTTGGTTTGCTTGTTCTTTGTATTCTTGAGCTCATTGGCATTCATATTTGTTTTGGTCTGATCTATGTGTTTGTGTTTGTTTGACTATAGGTGATTATAGAATAGCTTAGAAATACCTCTCAGAACATTAGCCAACAATTAATTTGAGCTATAACTCTTTATTCCTAGCTAAATCTAAGTTTTTCTTTATGCTGTCAAAAGTTCTTGATAAACTCATAAGTTTTAGTCCAAAGTTTTGGACAAAGTTTTAGACTAAATTAGCAAGCTCCAACCTTTAATTCTACTATATGTTTTGTACTTCATCCCTTCAGAACTCATTGTACTACTTCATCGCCAGTGTGTCACAATTCAGCATAAATGCTGAAATAAACCCAAATCGAAATTTTGGGCACAGGGACCAATTGGAGACTTGTCAAAAAGTTCAGGGACCTTTGCGCGTTATCTCAAGACAACCCGGGAGCCCACGGACTTTTCGCCCGGCCCACTAGCTGTTCGACTAATCGACTCCCCGAACAGCCACAATCCCCCCTCCCTACCCCTCCCGTCCTTCTCCGGCCGCCGCCGCCGCCGCCGCCGCCACCACCCGCAGAAGCCGCAGATGGCATCGTCGGCGTCCACCCTCGAGATCGAGGCGCGCGAGTACGTACAGACTCCCACTCCCCTCTCTTTCTCTATGAGTCCCCCCTAGCTGATACCTTGCGGTGACGGAAGCAACTCGGCAATCCCTAAACCCTACGCGTGGCTCCTCAAATCCGCGGCCCTCCTCGCATGAACTGTTCTTACAGGTTTAGGGTTTAGGGTGCCTTACGGTCGCGCAAGGGATGAAGAAATCGCCGCGAATTTCATGCTGTTTCTTGAATCTCTCTGTTGCTATATTTTTCCATGGATCCCCATTGAGTAGTGCTAGCTTGCAGTACATAAGGAAATTGAGCAAAGCTCTATAGGTTTGATTTGTCTCTTACATCTATGGACGCAGCGTGGTTAAGATAGTGCTGCAGTTCTGCAAGGAGAACTCGCTGCAGCAGACGTTCCAGACGCTGCAGAACGAGTGCCAGGTCTCGCTCAACACTGTTGACAGCATCGACACCTTCATCGCTGACATCAATGCTGGGCGCTGGGATGCCGTGCTTCCCCAGGTTGCTCATCTCAAGCTGCCGCGTAAGAAGCTTGAGGACCTCTACGAGCAGATTGTGCTGGAGATGGCTGAGCTCCGTGAGCTGGACACGGCCCGCGCCATCCTCCGCCAGACTCAGGTTATGGGCGTCATGAAGCAGGAGCAGCCTGAGCGGTACCTCCGGCTCGAGCACCTCCTTGTCCGAACATACTTTGAACCCAATGAGGTTGGTAACTTGCTCCTGATGTATAGTTTTTATAGCATTTTTCCCTGTTTGAGCTATCTTAATTGTGAATTGCTGGTATGCCACTCCACTTCTAGGCCTACCAAGAATCCACCAAGGAGAAACGGCGGGCGCAGATTGCCCAAGGTGAGCTTTGTGGTCATGTTTCTTGTTTCTTGCTAAAGGTAATCTTGACTTTACATAGTAGAGAAGCTGATGCTATTCTTGATCCTGAGATATGACTTTAACACAGTAGTATAACTTGCACTTCTAAATAACTTATTTTTATTACTTAAGGAGCTAAATAATAAGAGGCTTAGGAGTTATTTCCCCTATATATGTATGAGTTAAAGTTTTCTAATCCTCATAGATACACCGGCATGCTTTATTCAATAATAGCTGCTGTAGAACCTCTGTTCCTTATAACCCTAATTAATAGCTGCTCCTCTGCCATGCCAAGTTCAGCTGTTGCTGCCGAAGTTTCAGTAGTTCCGCCTTCTCGGCTAATGGCATTGATTGGACAAGCTTTGAAATGGCAACAGCACCAAGGTACTTTCCTAGTTGCACATCATTAACTTGCAGTAGCCTAATCATCTCAGCATGTTTAGTGTGAAATCATCTTGAGTTCCCTTTCCCCCTTTTTGCACAGGATTGTTGCCACCTGGCACACAGTTTGATTTATTCAGAGGAACAGCTGCAATGAAGCAAGATGAAGAAGAGGCATATCCTACTACTTTATCACATCAAATAAAGGTGACTCTTTGGTTGTATTTGCTTTCTTACACTGACTCTTTTATTTATACTAAGGAACTTCAGTGCACCTCAAGATAAACATTTTACTAAATTTAATATCAATGAGCTCAAAAGTCTAAAAGGATAGATTTCTGTTATGACTAGATAGCAGAGGAATACTGACATGTGTTTTTTTATGTTAGCTTAATTTGCTGGTTTTAACTTTTAACTTATGCTGATACCTTCCTTGTTTTGAATTAAGCGTATGCAATAAATCAGGGTAAGAAAAACAATCCAAATGACCACTGAACATGTGCTATATACTCTGTGCTAATGACCTGTTAGAATTAATGAAAGACAAACCTGCTTTAAGATGTAGCTCAAGGGTTCATTCATATTCACTTGCATTCTGAGTGAACATGAACGTGTCAAGAGAATGCATGATGCATTGCTTGTCCATTGCCACTAGCTCTACTTTGATTTGCGTTGTGACTTGTGAGCCTCATGCAATATTGGATTTCCACATAGAAATCAGCATATAGTTCCCTTGTGCAGTGTTCTTAAGGCGGTAAGGCGAGGCACGATGACCTACCCCTTTCCAGCTGCCTAGGTGACGCGCGGCGACACGACGCCATACGCACATCCTAACCTTGGTGTTGCCAATGATCTAACCTCTCTTCTCTTCTCTTGATACACAATGAGGATTATACTAATACTGGGGGGAGAGAATCCATTCTTTGAGAGGGATATCTACCGATATGTTTTATTTAAAGACCTAAATACCTGCCTAGAAGCAAGCCGAGAAAACCTGCCCAGAAGCAAACCGAGAAAGAGTGAGGACCTCGCCGAGTTCTCAGCTCGCCGCCTCACCAGGTCAGGGGCGTGGACCTCCGCCGATGCCTTGCTGGGCTAGGGGTGCGGACCTCCGCCGCGGCCTCACTGGGCTAGGGGCATGGACCTCCACCGCTGCCTCGACGGGCCAGGGGTGTGGACTTTCGCCGCTGCCTCACCAGATTTGGACCGCTGCCACTGTCGGATCTGGACCACCGCCATTGCCGAATCTGGACCGCTGCCGCTTGCGTGCTATGCCAAAGACTCCCTCTCTTTTCCCTTTTCCCTTTCTTCCCTTTGTTCTCCTCTCTTTTCCCTCCTGCGCGCTGTTTCCAGCTATTTTCCTTCCCACACGCTCTGTTTCTCGCGTGCCATTGCACCAAGCCACCATCGGTGCCAACCAGTAAGGCATCTGCTTAGGCTGCTGGGCGTCCAGCCGATGCCAAATCATGCCTAGTAGACGCTCAACGTCTTGAGGCGGGCGCCATATGCGTTCGACCCAAGGCGACGTTGACGCCCAGCTCAACATCGCGCCTGGATGCCTAGGCGACACCTTAAGAACACTACCCTTGTGGCCTTAATTCCTTGGGAGTAGAAGCCATGATGAGTGGCTCTGATACTAAGGCCCTGTTTGGATCCACATGACTAATAGTTAGCAGCTAAAAATTAGTCCTCGATGATCCAAACAGTGTATCTAATATATGGACTAACTGTTAGCTCTTTGGCTGGCTAATTGTTAGCCCATTAGTCCACAAAACATGACTAATTTGAGCTAATAGAGGCCGTCAGACTCTTTTGCCCTTGCATGATTATTGTAGCATGATTACTATAGCAGGGCTAAAATTGACTTTAGCCGTTTATTAGCCCAAAGTATCCAAACAGGTATAGACTAATTTTTAGCCAGCTGACTATTAGCTAGCTAACAATTAGCTCTAACTATTAGTCAGCTAACTATTAGTTTTAGCCATAGTTGTTACGGTGACGATATATCGTCACCATATTGCTATGGTGGTTTTTTGCAATTTGCCACACAACGCCATAGCATCGAAGCTCTGTGGCGGACGTGCAAAGGGCCGGGTAGAGGCGGGATCTAGCGCGGAGCGGAGCGACAGGGCCGGTCACGGTGCGGCCAGGCGAGACCGGCGCACGGCGAGGCT
>KE372681.1:99998-121723 GCA_000418225.1 Zizania latifolia
CTCCACCCGCCGCGCGCGCCCCGTAGTTGCCGCCGTGGCGTTGCCCCCCTAGGCCCTTATTGGGCTGTTCTGGCCAGGAAGAAATGGGAGGAGAAAAGAAAAGAAGAAAATAGAGATGAAAAGGAGATGAAAAAAAGAGAAAAAGGAAAAAAGAAAAAAGAAAAAATGTACTTTTGCATTTTAGTCCCTTAATTTCTAAATTTTACGTAGAAGTAGGAATTATGCGTAGAGGCCCCTAGTTTTCTGAAAAATCACGCAGAAATACAAATTTTGCGTAGAGGCCCCTAGATTTATGAAAAATCACGTAGAAAAATTAAATTTTGCGCAGAGGCCCCTATATTTCTGAAAAATCACGCAGAAAATATGAATTTTTGCATATGGGCCCTCGGATTCGCTAAAAATTCTGGAAATATCCTTATCTTGCATAAAAGGACCTCTAGAATCCGAATTTCGCATCTGTGTTTCCTTTTCAGCAATATTTCCTATGCTTATTTATTATTTACTATTTTACTGTTTTTAATTGCTCGTATGCTTATTTATTATTTACTGTTTTTCTGTTTTACTGTCAGTAAATATAGAATTGCATAGAAAACATTAGAAAATTGCAGTAAATTTATTCATGTCTCTATCTATTTAACAATATGATACAATTTTACTAGAAGTAACATGCGCATCATAGATGACTTGCATCACGACCAAGCAGTTCGCTAAGTGTAGATAGCCGCAACCATCTCACCTAGGCATCGGATGTCTGGATCATACTTTGAGCTAAGAAGCTTCGCATCACCGTAGGCCATAGGGCAATAATGCACTTGCCCCATACCGGATGAAAATGATCTAGCATTTCATCTTCTCCAGCATATCTCTCCATAATCTGAAGGATGAGTATACGGTCACGGTGAATAAGAGAATGCTACAAGATGCCCTGAAGGAGCGTTTCAAGCATCTCAAGTACACCATGAAGCCTCTAGTAGAGCAAGAATAGATCTGACTCTGACTCTTTTTGAGTATGCCTGAGGGTTTAACTCCACGTTATACCGAATCTGCACGTTTCTGAATCTCCGCTTGAAAGAGATCCCAGATTAAAGAGAAATTGAAAAGACTCTCTCCGCTTTCTACCTAAATGCGGCAGAATCCGCTCGCAATCATCGTCAATCAAAATACATGAAGTATTCTGAATAGATTGACGTAATGTAGCTCAACGAAGTTCGAGATAAAGTCCTAAAGAAGAATTTTGTTTCGTAGCCACAATAAAAGAGCAATAGCCTTGAAGCTAACGCCACTTATTCAAAGTTGCGCAAAACCCATCATAAGAAGCGGGATAGGGATGAAAGAAAAATGATGACATACGAAGTGAAGCCTAGTGATGAGAATGACAAGACAACTAAGAAGAATATCAAGCCATACGGTTCTAGAATTTATAAGGCACCCAAGTACATTATAAATAAATATACTAGAAGTAACAACTTGAGATACACCTCACCATCGCAGTGAGTAAGAACACCCTCATGATTGAGACTACACATCTCTCATGATAAGTGGCAGTGTCCATGAAATCTCGGTTGACTTTCTCATGATATCAATAGAAGCCTACAAATACCATCATAAGTGAAAAACAGCTACCAATAAAGAAGTAGCTTGCCTACATACAAACTCTATCCAGAATTAGAGTTTTTATGTCATTAAAATGTAGCTAAATATTAGATGATTGAATAATTATAACTATAGAAGAGCGAATTGAACGAAAGATTAGAAGTTCTTGAAGAGCAAATATCTTTCTCTGCATTGAAGAATTATTTCCAGTATGTCATAGCACGTTTAAGGCATTTATTCTTCTGTTGCTACTTTCTCGCACATGAATAAGTTGTCTTAGACTAGAATCTTGTGTAGCACCCAAATAAAAAGAATGAATCAATTATGGCTTGTAGATCCATAAATATAACCTTAAGAAAAATATTTCTAGATGAACGAGAACTAGAAATATTATGACCATTGCTAGATGCAACAAATGTATTTTGTAGGTCCTTGAAGAGCCATGGTCATATTATTTATGCGATAACTTTGTATAGTAATGAAGTATTGTTGTATTTAAACCCACATAATATTTCTTACGGTATGCAAAACAAAATTAAAGAAATTATACTAGAAGTATGCATTCTTTGATATTTAGGCTATACTATAAATACACTTGAAGTGTATGCTACTTTAGGACTTTATTTCTTCTATTTAGAATTATGCATTATATCAATTTTGGTTTTTGAATTATGAGAAATAAATTGACAACTCATATAGTTATAGCTTAAAAGTAAAATAATTTTCTAAATCATGAAGATTAGAGTGCCCGTATGTACTGCTAGGAAATTAATCACTAGGCCAATGTGAAATCATTCCTAAACTGTATTTTGAGGATGTTTGGTCTTATTAAACCCTTGTATGGGCTATTATGATACTACTTGAAGCTCATAAATCTTTGTAATAGACACATGCATGTCTATTATCTTATTGACCCTCATGTCTTGATCATCAAAAGTAGTCCACTTCAATAGACAATACTAAAGAACAGCGCTTGATGACTGATGCATTGATATGAGAGGTAAAGTAGTGCACTGAGTATTATTTATCCACTTGAATGGACTAAGCATAAGCAATGAAGAATTAGAAGAATTACCATACCATTATTGTAGAGTTATAATTTATCCGTCATAAATAGGACATATAGTTCTAAATGCAATGCATCTCAAACATAATTCAAACTATTGGCATACAACATCTACTCAACAACAGTGCAACTAGTGTTGAATTTTCTACCTGAAGTATGTGCATATCCCACTACCATAGTAGATTGAAAAGGCTTTCTCTGAAAAGTCCGTAAAACTTATGAATGGAGATTTGCATGTAGCCTTCTACTTTTATAATTTTCCGTCATTTAGGAGGAGAGAATGAACCCTTGTATGAAAAATGTCAGTAAATTATGGTAGAAATGAAAGGGATTGTGCGCATTACCTCACATCAGTGAATGCAATATAAAAAGTACTAGAAGTACAGAAGTGCCTGAAGTGCCCAATAACTAGAAATTATACTGCCTAATTATTTTTGTGATCTGAAAAGCATGACTGAGTTACATTACCTGAATGTAATGCACCAGAGAGGATGAAATACCGAAGAAGAAAATGTATCACTCATCTCGTCCAGAGACCTCGAATAAAAATAATAGGACGAGAATTCCCGTTCTTCATGCCCCTAAGTAGTCGGAGATGTCTGGTGAAAATAGGACATGGGAGCTTATCATACTTAATCATGAAAAATACCCCACAAAATGAAGGGGAGGCAGTTGAGACCTAGCAAATGGTATGAAACCTCAGAAATAGGCATACCAATATGAATCTTTCCATGAAGAAAGAAACCGACGATAAGGTGTGCACCAAATTAGCCGCTGGTACATTAAAGGACCTTCCTCCTATGATAAAAATAATGGTGAGCAAGATGATGAAGCAACAGAATGTGCAACCCATGATGAAATAACTAGAAGTTATAGAAGTTCTAGTGAATCGTATGATATAGCAACTGTCAATTATCTATACTTACTATTTATTGTTGCCATAATCATAAATCTTGACCTTGAGCCTGTATCGCTCATTAAATGTATGAAAATGTCAGATTGACAAGATTATAAGAAGACAATGACAACTGAATTGTCTGAAAAAGAAGAAAAATGGTAAGAGAAAAAGCATGGCTTATTGTATAAAGTTTTCACTCAACTGCTAGGAGTTGATTGTAAAATCTATTCCTCAACTATGGGCTGAACTATCTTTATAAATATAATCTCAATGACAGTCAACTAGCAATTGAATATTAAAATCAATCAGGAGTTGAAAGAATCAACATGAGGTTAAAAATCGACTTGAAGTCATATTATGTTGAGTAATGAATTGATTAATGTTGTTATTTACATGGGAGCCTGGATCAGACAATTATATGAAGGTACATGAAGTACCATGTCTTGAATTGAGATAGAAAGAATAGAAAGTCTCAGTAGGATATAGTATATTTTCTCTGAAAGAAATGCTGCATGAATAATGAAAATCCCTGAATGGATTATGAATATGGTCTGAATACCATATGGAGTTGAGGAAGCAAACTCATTATTTGAATTTGAGTTTGAAACAAAACACTTGGATAGAACCAAGTTTGCTTAGGCTTGCAGCTAAAGCATGTGGTTGATGAATTCTAGTACATTAGTCCACTTAGACTCAGAAAGTGTTAGAGAGATTTAGCTTTGAAAAGTCATTTTCATCTAGAACCCCGATGGATAAAAGGTCACTGCAAGCAGACGATAAATCCAAAGATATAGAGAAGAGGGAAAGAAATTTTAGGATCTGAATTCCCATATTTGAGTGCTGTAGGTACGCTAATGTACGTAGCCTACCACATTAGACTGGACATTACGTTTACTGTGAACCTACTCACACGATTTGGCTATGTTTTTCTATGTGGTAGAACTACAATATCCTAGAATTCATCAAAGCAGAGTCCTACATCGACTTCGACGAACCACTAAAAAATAATAGCTTTATATAAAGCCTCACCAGAATATGTATGGTCTAGAAGAAATGATTGCGCGGCCCGGTGGTGAGCCGGCTAGTCCCGCCGGCGGCAAGCGGGAAGGGCGGCCCGACGACGGCGGTGACCTGGACGTGGAGCTGGAGCTCATGTTGGTTCGATGCCAGTTCTCGTCCTGAATTTTTGGTTTTGGTGTGTGTAATTTCAGTCGTGTGCGTGTATACGGTTGGAATGCATGGCTAGCTGCAAAATTCGTTCGTGGATTTGTTTCGTTCCAAGCTGCAAATATCCCAGAAACATTGAGGTGGAATACGAAAATCAAACTTTGTTTTGGTGCAACTGTTTTTGATGTTTGGTGTTGACCTTGACCTTTTCTATTAATTTAAGTTGCAAGCAATAATATTATTGCGTTGTAAAGATATGAAACTACTGAGAAAGGCACAACCGTCGGATAATATATTTTGTCAATATTTAATTTGGCTTCTGAAATACTGTACACTACAACGACGGTGGCCACCACTTCCAACTTCCAAGTAAAATGTTTTAAAACGTATAGTTCAAGTTTAAAAATTAAACCACAGCAACTTGACTCTACTCAGTTTGTTTCATATTACAAGTTAAACGTTTGTAGCTTGACTAAATTTAAAGAAGAATATATTACTCTCTAGAATATCAAATAAATACACTATTAAAATATATTTTTATGATGAATTTAATAAAACTGAATTTTATGTGTAGCAACTGGACTGGGAAGAACTCTCCTTAACACTAGCATTGTATGTTTAGTCAAATCTAGAGCCTAACTCGAAAAGAGAGGCAATCCAAAAATGCAATCTCAAGCCCAATCCGCGCGTGCTATGCGCCGCCGCGCGACGTGACGGCTGGGGCGCACCGCTGATAGAGCTTGCCCGATGCGGCCGTGCCGGCACATGCCGGCCCTAGCCGAACCGTACCCCGGCGCCGCGCGTGTGGCGCGCGCTGTCGCCCGTCGCCGTCCGAATGATGAAGTTTTCAGAACAACTCAGGTCGTGACGAGTAAAGAGGAGAAACCGCGTAGCTGTGTTCATAGATTCTTCAAAATTGAGAGAATGAAGTAAGCTAGCTCATCTCAATGCATAATTATGCGGGCGCATACAATCATATCCATCCATTCAAGATTCCACACACTAGTGGCTGGGCAGAATATGGGAGGAGACCAAGACTGTATTATACTTTGGCTCTTATAAAATTTTAAAGTGTTAAGAACAGATACTTAAGAAAAATATATATTATAAATTTATGGACCGGTCACTACCTACAAGACCAGCGCCTGGTCCAATTGCTAACGCACGAGCTTGTCAGCTCGATCGAAGCGCTCACATCAAAACAAGTCTCCTGATTACTCCGCAGGTTCCCGCGTTCCCGGCGTAGCTGCTGGTGTGCTTCACCGACAGCTCAGCCCAGAGGAGCTCAGGAAGCGAATGACACATCTGGGGCGGGAGTATCAAATATGGGACCTGAGCACTTGCTCCGCGATTGGCTCGGCACGTTCATCGGGGAGTCCGAGGCCGTGCGCGTCTGCAATGAGGCGGCGCAGCGGTTCCATGGCAGCGACGTCGCTCGTCACCAACTTCCGCATGCTCGACGATCAGTCCGACCTACTGTTGACATCCGCTTCCTCGCGTCTCAGTCGAAGGCCGAAGTCGTGGACGTGCTCACTGTAAGCACAAACAATGAGATCACACACTCAATATTGGAGCAGAGAACACTCATTTCTCTTGTACTCCCTCCATTAAAAATCAATACATATTATTTTTTTCATCGAGACAGCAAGAAAAAAGCAAACTCTGTTAGTTGCATTAAATGGTCATATTGATCTTGATGCATATGTATTACTGCTCATTCAAGACTTACATGTATGTAAACTAATGCTAATACTATGCATGCACTATCACAGAACCACTTAAAAGTAGCGTTATATCAGTGTCGGTTATCTCTAAACCGACACTGAAGCTGTATCACTGCCGGTTTAAAAAATAAAAGCCGTTAAATTTTTTGAACTTGAACGAAACCGGCACTGTTGCGCTACTTTCAGTGCCAATTCCACTTACGAACCGACATTGATGTATTAGTGTCGGTTCGTGTCATGAATCGGCACTGAAAGTGACAAAACAGTGCCGGTTATATTTACGAACCGACACTGATATATTAGTGTCGGTTCGTGTCATGAACCAAAACTGTTGTGGCGCCATAAATCTTTCCCGCGCCGCAACAATTTGTATTTCGTTTGACCAGCGGTTTACGGTTTAGACTTTAGGGTTTAGCAATTTTTAATAATAAATAATAAATGTTAAAAATACAAAGGTAGCATTTTTCATACTAAATAATAAATGTTAAAATACAAAGATTTGCCTTTTTTAATAATAAATAATAAATTTTAAAACAAAAAGTTAGAATTTGTTGAATTCTAAAATTTAGTGATAACATTCTCCAAATTTAGAATTTTTTTGAATTCCAAAATATTTTAAAAGAAAATATAACATATCTTATCTCATATAAAAATTTGGTATTTTTGTGGGTCAGTTTACTATTTTTAATATATTAAGTGTGTTTATAGGATTTAAATTGAAATAGGTGAAATTTAAACTGCAAACCAAAATTTATAGAAAAATCATATTCATATTTTTGAGTACATATTTAGTTCTTATCCACTAAATTGAAAGAATTTTTGAAAAATCTAGATTGCGACACTCGATCGGCAACGTAGAGCTTAATGGTTGTTTAATTCTAAAAAAAATAAAATGAAGTCTTAAAAACACGATACATGTCATGGTGTTATGATATGATACGTAAATACTGTGATAAAAATTTAAAAATATTTCAATAAAGTTATCACGTACGATGTTAAGAAAGCCGAAGATTCTCCCAGGATGAATTAGGATTTAAAGAAGGAATGTGTTGGGTTTGAAAACAAATCATTGGTTAAATCCTCATTTAAACTTGAAACTTTTTGTACAATCAAAATACAGCGTATCTTGTCCCACAAAAAAATTTAGCATTTTTCTGTGTCAGTTTACTATTTTTAATTTATTAAGTGTGTTTCTATGATTTAAATTGAAATAGATGAAATTTGAACCGCAAGTACTTGAAATAATGAACCAAAATTTATTTATTAGGATTTAAATTGAAATAGGTGAAATTTGGAAATATTTTAAAGATGTTAGTATAAAAACGTTTCATCTGGTACAGTAAAAAAATCTGCATTTATTAGGAGTAAATTTTGTGTATTAAAATAAAGTGTTTATATTTATTAATATTAAAATATTCTTCAGTGCCGGTTCTAAACTGGAACCGGCACTGATAGTCGGTTCTCCCTTTAAACTGGCACTAATAAACTTTCTATATATATATGCTCTATACTAGGACTTAGTCATTTTTCACCATCCCGCAGATTGTCTACTTGCCTGCTGTCGTCTGGCCATCCTGCCGTCTGACCATCTCCGCCCTCGTCATCCCACCGTCTCTATCTCCGCCTCCGCCATCCCGCTGGCCGGCCGTCTCCACCTACAACGTCCGGCCTTTTCCACTCTTCTGTTTTCGGCAACTTCGCATCCACCTAGCCGTGCGAGGTTTGATGCCCCCTACTCTTACATTGTTTGGATTCAAGGTTTAGCTAGAGTTTAGACATCAATTGAGAGAGCTTCCCTGCTGTTTGTGGAGCAAAGTGTACATAATAACTTGTCAAAATTCAAGCAATTGTACTCACAAGTGAACCTTGCTCCCACTAACAAGTGTCTGTGTGGGCATGGTCATGTTCAGTTATGGAAATCTAGATTGGAAATTTGAGAAAGTAACTATAGTGATAAATAGTTAATGAGATGACATAAAGGGGGAGAAAGTAACTATAGTGATAAATGACCTCATCATCTGCATTGGAAATCTGAATGGAGAAATCCCATGACAGTCCAGCAAAACAGTAATTCTCGGATCTTCTTCATTGATCAAATGTACAATACCATTGTCAATTTAAGAAACTAGAAAATTGTTATTGATTATTGTATACCTTTGAGTGTAAACAATGATGGATTCTTTAAAAGTGTATGAGCTTTTATGTGTATGTTGAAGAATGTATATATTTGAGTATGCTTTTTATGATGGATTACTTGGATTCTTTGAGTGTAAGCAATGATGGATTATTTTTTACTAATGTAATATGATTATGTTATTCTTCCATCTTCACCCGTATTACTGTGCTTTTTTCATCGTTGTTAAATATAACATGAATTAGGAATATGGCAAACCACCTAAGTAATCAATAGGGCACTCCCGCTGGACAACGTGCTTCCACTAGTAGGCGGATCCCCCTGTGGTACCAACTTATGTTTCTGATAGTTGCATAATAAAGATCAATTATCTAGTCAACGGCGGGCATCACTAGGTTTATACAATGTGCATTGCATATTCTGTTTATGTGCTAATAAAACTAACAAACTGATACGATATTATCTTACTGTTGTAGTTTCTATCAAAAAACTTTGGTAATATCAATAACATTCACGCTGGTGACACCCTTAAGATATTAACAAGAGATGGGTGTACCAGTGAGGTTGAGGTTGTGAGCTGTGGAAGCAGGGTATGCCTCCACAAAGGGTGGCCCGACTTTAGTAAAAGAGCCAGCCTAACACAAGAGGATTGTGTGGTAATAACAATAGGACAGGCCCCATTGACTGTTATTGCTAAATTTTACACTAACTTTGGTGATGAGAAGGCCCCAACGACCATAAAAGTGGAGGACAACGATTGTGGTATCTATAGCAAACTGACATTACTTACTAGACATGTATATTTTATTTATGTACTTAAATTGATTTTATATAATATCAGGGGAGGGTCCCAGCAATGCTCCAAAGAAGGGGAAATAGATAGCCAGGGAGCGCGACACCGACCAAATGGACAAACTGAAGAACATCTGTCATTTTAGAAATCATACAGATGTGACTCCAGCAAAGAAGGCTCTTCTGCAAGACATCTCGGCTAGTCTACCCTCCGGGACTCACTTATATGTATGCACAATCAGTCCCTCGATCGTCAACAAGAAGAGTCGGTGGTAAGCACTTTGCACATATCATAATTGCAAACATCTATATATTTACACTTGTCTCGTCTAACTAGCTACCAACATATTTTATTCATAATAATACTTTTCAAAGCAATACTGTAAGAAGTACATCACGCCTCACCTACACCAACAGACCTCGCAGATCTAAGTGACAGCAGCAAGAAGCACAACAGTCCCAGTTGCATTGCATAAGTCAACAGATGGACGGTGCTACCTGACGTCTGATTTTGATCAATTTCTGCGAGCCAACGATTTAGTTGTTGGTACAGTATGTGCTTTTTATTTCCATATCAACAATGGTGCACTGGAGGTTGTTATGTATGTGCTGCAATTTGTTTTGTGCATCTCTCTATTATGTCTATGCTATAAAAACAATGTCACATTTGAAACTTATATGCTAAAACATTTATGTAAATATGTTCTGACATTTTAAGTTAATATATATCATATTAATTTGATTTGAGATTGTCCAGGTAATATGATATAAGCTATGCAAATGAACTTAGCACATATGTGCATTTGGATATAAAATTAATACAGCGTGGTATATATATAAAAAATAGCGTGAAATACATAACAGTGTCGGTTCGTGATCCAAACCGGCACTGATAAAAATATCAGTGCCGGTTGTATTATTGAACCGACACTGATACGTATCAGTGTCAGTTCGTGTCAAGAACCGATACTGATATGGCCGTATCAGTGCTAGTTCAGGGCTGGAACCGGCACTGATAGGCCTGAACAGTGGAACCGCCACTGATAGTCATCGACTATCAGTTCCGATTAGTCAGTGGCGGTTCAGAACCCACCACTGATAGCCATTTTGACCCGACACTGACGTCTATTCCTGTAGTGGTGATGCGAGACTAATTAAGCTATGGCTGCTTGGGTCGCGTGACGTCAATTTAATGTAGCCGCTAAACTAAATGATATTACTGTCTATTCAAGACTTGCATGCATATAAACTATAAATACACATAACTTTTCTAAAAAAATAGAAAATATAATACATATGAAAATTTTAGATGGATGGAGTATTACTAAGCTCAATGGAGAATGAAAGATGACAGAACGTGGAAGTACAGACAAAACACTTGTTTATGCTGCCTAACTGCGTGAGTGTTTTTTTCTTTGCTTCATTATTCACCTGAAAAGTTAACCTAACAGCGATTACAAGTCTTAAAAATATGGCTCAAACTTATCTTGATCCACATTACTTGTCTACGTGACCACTACTACCATTTCATGTACAGTCAGCGAATCACTAAGCAGTCCACCCAAAAGGGTACCTGAGGTGATGATTAGATGTGCGTAAGGGAAGTGCAGTGTCTTTGAATCCGATGGTCAACGACTCTATAACACAAAAGCCAAGGTTTATACTAGTTCGGGTCTCCTAGGGAATAATAACCCTACGTCCAGAATTTTGGTGTATAATATGGTGGATGAGTTTGCAATACGACACAATTAAGCTATGAAGGCTTAAGGCATCGAAAAGCAAGAAAGCTAAGATGTGTTTCGACGATTTGATGAGTAGATGTCTCTAGGGGATGCCTCACCTCCTTTATATACTCAGGAGGTGAGCCCAATAACCCAAGACTCTATCTCGAGTTGATCTAAGATTGTCTATCGAACTCGGGTGCTAATTCCCTAATTACATGGATTCTGGTATAAATAAATCTCTACATACTATATCCGGAGTCCAGTCACCCGATAAAGACTCAAACTTCCTTATCGGAACTGAACCCCCTCCATGGGCCATACTAGACGACAATGCTGAACTTGGCCTACTCTCGGTCTGAACTGATAAGCCCAATCGTGGGGTACCCGGGGGTCACATCCCCGACATGAATGCATCAACTAAATATGCATTACTCTCTAATCTAGCCGCTAAAGTCAAATCAACTGTTAACTAGCTGCTAAGTCAAGCAACACTAGCACTACATGTCGATCATACGTGAACATGCATAATGCATCTACATGTACAGTGCTATACCACTCCATCTGTTTTATAATGTAAGTCGTTTGACAAATTTTTAAAGTTAAATTTCTTCAACTTTAACTAGTTTTATGAAAAGATATACTAACAATTATAACATTAAATTAGTTTCAATAAATCAACCATTAAATATGCTTTAATAGTATATTTATTTGATATTAGCAATGTTAATATATTTTTATTTAAACTTGGTCAAAGTTAAAAAAATTTAGTTTTTTTAAAAAGCAAATGACCTACATTATGAAATGGAGGTAGTAACAAATTAAACATGCTAACAAATTTTATGTAACAAGATTAATACCAACACTCACCGAAGGTGGAGCTGCTTCATCAAAGAGAAGGGCCTACATGCCGATGACATCGTCAGCTTCTACCGCTCTACCGGTAATTAGCCGTCGAGCCAATATATGTCGCATGCGGAGAGCTCTGCCTCTACATCCCTGGGCTAGATGCAACTGAGGATCTCTAGGCACAGTGGAAAAAACTAATGTGATGTTATCTCACTGTTCTAGTTTATACTAAAAAGCTTTGTCAATGCCCATAACATTTGCGATGGTGATAATTTTGAGATATCAATAAGAGATGGTTGCACCAATATTATTGATGTTGGAAACTCTGGAAGTAGGTTATGCCTAAGAAAATGGTTGTCTACATTTACTGACCGAGTAGCCCTAGTAGAAAGAGACTTCATGGTGCTAACAATAGAAGCCCAATTATTTACTGGCTACTATTTTTAATAATTATGGTAAAGAGAAAACATAATAAGACATAAAAATAGACACAAGTGATAGCAGTATCTATAACGAACTATCATTACTTATTATATAGACATGTCTATTTTATCAATGTACTTACTTATTTTTTATAATGGTAGGTGAGGTTCCTAAGAATATTAAGAAGAAGGGGAAGCAGAAATCCAGAGAAGGCGACACTGATCAATTGAAGACCATCTGTTTTTTTGGCAATCCTACAGATCTAACGGTAGAAAGAAAGGCTCTCTTGCAAGATATCTCGACAGGTCTATCCTCTAGTACTCAATTATATATCTGTACAATCTGTACATATATGCACTTGCCTCGGCTAACTAGCTACCAATACATTTTATTATAATAGTACTTCTCAAGATAGTATTGTGAGAAGTATATCATATCTCATCTACACCAATAGACCACAGAGATCTAAGTGACAGTAGCAGGAAGCACACCAGTCTTAATTGTAGTGCACAAATTAATAGATAGACGTTGTTACCTAACGGCTTATTTTGGCCAATTTCTGCAAGCAAACGAGATAGTTGTCGGTATAATATATGCTTTTTATTTCTACAACAGCAATGGTGCACTGGAGACAACTTGTATGTGGTGTAAATTATTATTTGTCACATTCAAACCTTATAGAATTATTTGTGTAAATACATTCCGATATTTTAAGTTAATATATATGATAATAATTTGATTTGAGATTGTCTGCATAATTGTGTTGTGGTGTTCTGTAATGTATGCTTTGTTTTTGCAATGTATAATGTTGGCTACCAAATCCTAGCTTTGATTCAGGATACTGTCTAAAAAATTATTTTTTATAATATGACCATAATATTTGTGACGGGGTTAAATAAATACCCGTCACTAAAGGTGTCCTATAGTGACGGGTATCAATGTCAACCCATCACTAAAGGGTTTGTATAGGTTAACCGGCATGACACCCTTTAGTGACGGGTGGACACTGTCTCCCGTCACTAAAGGGTTCCTTGACCCTTTAGTGACGGGTGTTCACCCATCACTAATGACTAGGCTTCACTGACGTGATAAGAGTAACGGGAGACATGCTCGTCACTAATAGAGGTTATTACCCATCACTATAGACAGTTTCTGTGGTAGTACTAAGATATACCAATAATTATAACATTAAATTAGTTTCATTAAATCAACCATTAAATACGTTTTAATAGTATATTTATTTGATGTTATCAATGTTACTATATTTTTATTTAAACTTGGTTAAAGTTAAAAAAAATTATTTCTAAAAAAATCAAATGACCTATCTATATTATGAAACAGAGGTAGTAACAAATTAAACATTCTAACAATTTTCATGCAACAGGATTAATACCAACACTCACTAAAGGGTGGCGTTGCTTCGTCAAAGAGAAGAGCTTTCATGCTGGTGACACCGTTGGCTTCTACCGCTCTACCAGTAATTAGCCGTCGAGCCAATGTTGCATGCGGAGAGCTCTGCCTCTACATCCCCGGGCTAGATGCGACCGAGGATCTCCACGCATAGTGGAAAAAATCAGACCGGTAATCGAATCAATCAAATTGTCGATTCACCGGTTGGACCATCAGTTTTTTTATTAATATTATATTTGTTTTGTATTATTTTAATATAAAAATAATATAGGTTACTGAGAAATCACTACCATACAAATGATCTTTAATGACATAGCTTTAGTGATGGATAAAAGACACACGTCACTAATATACCTTTAGTGACGAATGTCTTCACAACTGTCACTAAAAACCTACCTTTACTGACAGGCCTCAACAATGTTCGTCACTAATGAGTTGCCAAATTCTAAACTAATCTTTAGTGACGGGCAATGTTAATGCATGTCACTAAAAATCTACCTTTAGTGACGGGTGTGAGACCCATCACTAAAGATCTATCTTTAGTGACATGTGAATATCTAGACTCATCACTAAAGACCTACCTTTAGTGACGCGTGAATATCTAGACCTGTCACTAAAGACCGACGCATATGAAAATTTTTAAAAATTTGGGCGGGCAAAAGAACACTAGCCCGAAAACATATACGCGGTATTATAAAGCCCCGTCTTCCCTCTTCAGTCTCTACTCTCAACCATTCTACACTTTTCTCCCTTGCTCTCTCTACTTGATCTTTACCATTGTCATCTTGAGCTCTATCGATGGCAGCCGACGTCACTATAAGATCTATTCTATGGCGATCGACGTCACCTCGTGCTCCACCTGACCATGAGCTTCTCGGTATTGAGCTGCTTCAACAAATGGTACATAGTTATTGCCATTGCTTCACCAAATCCTACTGCTTGCTCTTCTCCATTGTTGTCACCTCCTCATCTCCTTCTTCTTCTTCTTCTTCATCGCCTCTCCTCCTCCATTGTGGCTCAGGGTAGAGGCCTCACCGACGATGACCACATGGAAAGCATATCAGAACGATGACAAACATGACAGAAAGAGCCCTTCTATGACCATCTCAGATCTAATCGTCACCTCATTTGAACAGAAAGAAACTAAACGAAGCTGTATAAAACAGAACTGAAATAAAAAAAATCGACCTTCAGTGATGCATGAACATCTATACCCGTCACTAATAGTCCACCTTTAGTGACGAGTATAGATGTGTGTGCGTCACACCTTTAGTGACACAATTAGTGACAGGTATAGATCTATACCCGTTACTAAAGGTCACTCTATACCCGTCACTAAAAGTGTGACCTTTAGTGATGGGCATACATCTATACCCGTCACTAATGATGTCACTAAATGTGACCTTTAGTGACGCACACACATCTATACCCGTCACTAAAGGTGGATCATTAGTGACATGTATAGATGTATGCCTGTCACTAAAGGTCACCATTAGTGACAGGCACATCCGTCACTAATGATAGATCATTACTGATGTGATAAGAGTGACGGGTGCGATGCCCGTCACTAATAACTTTTATGATTCGTCACTAATAGCCTTTTTTAGTAGTGAATATGTATAGTTCAATATTAAAAATACAACTTTACATCTAAGATTATAATTATATTATAATATCATGATTTAGAAATGTGTTAAAACTATAATATCATAACCGACAAATAGCATAATAATAATAATATGAAACATTTTAAACAAAGTTTATTTAGCATTCATAACAATTTAAAACAAACTACAAAGGTTTTAAGAAAATAATTTCTTAATCGATACAAGGCTAGTACAACACACAAGTTAATGATAAATAATTTCATTCATCATTGTTTGTTTAATTTGATTGTCCAGCATATCTACTAAAATGAGGATCAACTCAGATGCTTCTAGGTGGTGCATTTTCACTTTGAAAATCCCCATCGTTTTCTTTTTTGTAATTATTTTGTTAATTATTACATGTTAACTATAAGATAGAGTGATGGTCAAAGATGAATGAAATTTTTGGACGTTGAATCTCTCTTAAACTAATAATTTTTTGTGCTAACACTAAACCGCTCGGTTCTTTAAAATAGGCATATGTTGGTATTTTACCGAGCAGTCTACCTACGGGTGTACCCGAGATGGTATTTAAGACGGTAGAAAAGTATTGTATTCTAAACTCTAAGGTCAACTCGAGAAAATATGAGCCATAGAGTTTAGACAGGTTTATGTCTCTCGGAGGATAATAGCCTTACGTCTTGTGTGTTTATAGATTATATATTGGATGTATGCTAAATAACTTGAGATCATATAAAAGCATGCCTCTTGGGGGTGCCTCACCCCCTTTATATAGTCAAAGGGTGAGCCGTATAGAACTAGGGCTTTGACCCGAGTCGGTTTCCTAAATATCAGGAATTATATACCGGACTCTGGTCTGTTACCTATTTAGAAGGATATCTATACATATTTATCTCTTATACTAAATCTCGGTGTTCAGTTTTTAGATATGACGCAAAGCTTCCTTATCGGATTCAAAATCTTGTTCATAGGCCATACTAAACTCCAAAGCTAGCTATGACCACTCTCAATACGGACTGATAAAGCTTTGGATATCCAGGGATTATATCTCCGACAACATCGGTTCATCGGTTCAATAAAAAACCAGTCGGTTCACTCGGTTTTACCGGTTCGATTGCATAAGCGGTCTTTTAGCAAAACCGACCCAGTCAAGTGCCTGGTTCTGGTTTTTTCCGATTTAACCGGTAGTGTGGTCTGGTTTTTTTCACTGTCTCTAGGAATGTCTCCGTGCCTGTGGGCATGGACGTCTCGCTGTCTGGGCCCTCCACGTCGCTCATCGGTGATAGCGCTGGCTACTTTGATCTGATGGGGGATTTCGTCGTCCTCCCATCGAGGATGCACCTGAGTGGCCAAGTCCCCGACCACCTGACGTCGAGCGAGCTTTTTGGGCCATCATCCACGACAGTTGTGGCTCCATCAATGAGCATTGTCTCTGATCCTCTCCGACCACTGCCGCCTAGTTTGCGTGGATCCTTGTTTAAACCTATCGCGTGTGGGTTTGGATCTAAGCGGGGCGATCTAGATTCAGTACTAGCAACTTAGGTCTAATCTGTTCGGTTACCACCCTTAGTTATCGTATTATCTACTATTATCAATCTGGTTTACATAATTGGACTAGCTCATTAATGCTAATTATCAATCTAGTAATCGGATCAGTTATTACTAACCATATATAGCCCGCGTTAACCAGTTAACCACAATTCTATTAACTACTAAGTTTGTTTGTGATGGAAGCGACCCGACCGGTTCCTTCTCCATCGTCCGGTCCTCCCTCGCGTGCGTTACCCCTTCCGCGTATACACCTCCACTACTTGTTTTTCTAACTGTCCCCCTGGCTATATTTTCAGCAACTTGAGGAATGCAAGACTTGACTCTCTTTCTTTTATTCTCAGCTTTCTATATTTTCGCCAACGGTGAATGAATAGTTAGCTCAGCTTTCTATTATTCTCCTGCGGTTGACCACTTCTACCTAAGTAACCATGAATCCACGGAATGAGTGAGTGGCTGCCTGAATGTCTGCATCATGGATCGTTTAATTTAATGTCATTAATTAGTAATTAGGAGTATTATCATACCCCCTCGACAAAGTCAAGCTAAAGTTTATCAACTAATCACACATTCACACCACCTTCATGTGTATATCTATCTAGCTATCTATAAATAGGCTGCCATTCTTTGCCTCTATGGATCACTCCAGAGCAAAGCTAACTAACTACTCCACATATATCGAAGAAGCTCAAGAACACCGCGCCGTTTAACTAACTCTCTCTGCATCGATCCATAGGCTCGATCGATCGTCGCCATGGATTTCGACTTGGCGGGCAACGAGATGCTGGTCAAGTTCGCGGTGTTCATCGTGGTGCAGGCGCTAGTGTACCTCATCCTCTCCCAGTCCTCCGGCGTCTTCTCCGCCGCCGCCGGGAAGGCCATCAGGAGCGCCAGCTTCCGGCGGTCGGAGAGCGTCCGCCGCATGGCCGCGCTGCTCTCCGAGATGATTGCGCGGCCCGGTGGCGAGCCGGCTAGTCCCGCCGGCGGCAAGCGGGGAGGGCGGCCCAACGACGACGGCTGTGACCTGGGCGTGGAGCTGGAGCTCATGTTAGTTCGATGCCAGTTCTGGTCCTGAATTTTTGGTTTTGATGTGTGTAATTTCAGTCGTGTGCGTGTATACGGTTTGTATGCATGGCTAGCTGCAAAATTCGTTCGTTGATTTGTTTCGTTCCAAGCTGCAAATATCCCAGCAACATTGAGTTGGAATACGAAAATCAAACTTTGTTTTGGTGCAACTGTTTTTGATGTTTGGTGTTGACCTTGACCTTTTCTATTAATTTAAGTTGCACGCAATAATATTATTGCGTTGTAAAGATATGAAACAACTGAGAAAGGCACAACAGTTGGATAATATATTTAGTCTATATTTAATTGTCTTGTGAAATACAGTATACTACAAAGACTGTGGTCACCACTTCCAACTTCCAAGTAAAATGTTTTAAAATGTATAGTTCAAGGTAAAAATTAAACTACGGTAAGAGTTCATAGATGTAGTGAACTTATTTGACAGCTAAATGTCCACCCATATGGCAATCCGTGGAGAATTGAAGACAGCAACAGGAAGGGGGGAAATTGCAGGTTGGGTTACATCATTTGGCAGAGTGTATTCGTGCATTAGTACTGTCTTGATCATCAAACTATCATCACCGTTGTCAATAAATTTTATATACGACAAGAAAATCGGATATTAAAGCCCAGGGACTACAATTGAAACATATTTTGCCTGCCTATCGCCAACCAAACCCTCACAGACTGTTGCTTCGTTACTCGTAAGCTTCTGATATCCATGCAATAATCGTTCGCACAACAGTAATCAAAATTCTTCATCCCCACTTTCATCGTCGTCATACGCCACGAGACAGCCAAGCACGCCTTTGGAGTCATCTGGTGGCTTGTGATCTGCACTGTGCCCATTTGAAGGAAGCTCCGTTGTAGCAGGCTTATCAGCATCTACCTTTGCTTTCTTCGCTTGTGGTTTCACGGAAATTATTACATTTTTCAACAGCGCTGGTTGGCTCCTCTTTGTCTTAAGCATGATCTCCTGAAGAGTTGACATACGCACAACTCAGAAGAAGCACAAATTTGCTCATCATGATGGTTGACGAGGATTGTAACAACTGGCCTAGAAAGGATTACAGAGTGGTTACTCGTCTTGAAACAATGACATGAAAGTATGAGTCGTCGATCTCCTTTGCATTTAAAACATACCTCAGGTCTCGAGACTGTAGGAGTCTCAAGTTCATGGATAATATTGGACCGGGCAGCAACCGCCTCCAGAAAGAACAACCAGCCATAAGGTCTGTCATGCGACTTGCATTTGGTAGATAATGTAAGAAATGCCACACTATTTCACAACTCTAATCGGAAGCTGCAGGACATTGGGCAATGTTGAAAACAGCAGTGCTGCTCCGGTACACATACAGCTTGTAGGTGCAATACTCACATGGAAACTGCGAGTTGTTCAGCTTCTTCATTGGCCACCTGTTGTTCATATTCCTTCTTTGACTGCTCGAAAGTGGCATAAAAGACGGATATAAGATGTTGCAAAAAGCATGGGCTATAAGATACATTGAGAATACTAAAAAGCACATATGTTTGCTATCCATAGTTTCTTATTTATTCAAATATCGAAGACTGTGAATTCTAACTTGGAAACCACAAATACAATCAAGTTGTCCAAGCATCTGACTCCAAGGATAATTAAGTCCCTGTTTCTTATAATGTTTGCTGGATTGCAAACATAATGCATGCAGATCAGTTGTTGATATCTTATGAACAGATTGTATATAATCTAAGCCTATAATGGCATAAAATAGATCCAGTCCCCAACCCACCCACAAAGTCTCATTATGCACGGTTTGTAATGAAACACCAAGGTCGCAGGGGAAAGAAACTTCTAGGCAGGCGCACCGATAGTTATGCAATGGGGACATAGCAAACAAAATTATGTTTTGCTAAATATTCAGATTGAGAGGATGTCAATATATGATAGTTATGCAGACAGACAAGAGATTGGATGGGAAATTGGGAACATCCAATGCTAGCATATACTGAAATGCTCACTGATGCAAGTTTATCGAGAAACTCCATCTCGTCTTCATCCAAAGCTTTTGGAGGTCCTGAACAAAATAGAAACAAGGAAAATCAGGACACAAGATGACAAGACAATTTGGTCAAACACAAACCCCAGTGCCCCGCTTCTTTTGCTTACTTATTTACAATAAAACCCAATGTCAAGGAACAAAACGTAGGGTGATAGATATGACAGATACATTGTTCTTGTTCAGCAACTAAAATTTATGTTTTCAGTTTCATGGACACGAACAGGCTACACTGTCTCATTATAAAAAAGGGAAAACCAAAGAGTTCAAATGCAATCATGTACTACACACAAATTCTTTGGGCTTGGTGTTCTGTACGCTGGCCCTGTTTGGAAGGTGGGATTTGTCTCTATTCCCACTTTTTAGAATTGAACTATTTGTAGTGAAAATCCTGTGTTTAAGATTGGTGGCAATGCTTGCTTCTGCTTCCAGCTCTCATAACAGAAAAGTCGATTTTCACTAGCAAGATCACACCCTTTTTTAAATTGTCCTAATACAATTACATAGTCTTCGTTTTTGCAAATTCTTCTACTACTCTAAAAGTGCAGTTTCAATCACGTGATTCACGTCATTCCCTTCCCCACGCCCCATTCTCATGTGTCCCACGTCTGTCTGTCAGCCCTCCTGTTATGGTAGGGGTTTTGAGAACCCGAACTTCACAACCAATAGCGGTGAGTAGCCACGACTCGAGGATGTTCCCCTCTTGCCAATAGAACGGATAGGTGCAGCTGGGAACTTTGCCCCTGGCCGGCCGAACAGAAGAAGAATAGATAATTTTTATTACTTGCCTGGCTAAAATGCCAGCCCTTGATATAAACACACCTCTTAGAGACACCTAATCTGTAATCTAAAGACTCCTAATACAATACGATAAGGATTCCTGTTGTAATCTACTAAGGACTCTTCTTAAGGATTCCTATTTTAATCTGGTAAAGACTCTTCTTAATTGGCTAACAGAGTACTTGACTCAACTAACTATAATTTATCCCTAATAGTAATATTTGCCGTAAGCCTCCTGGACTCCTGGCCAGCGGCTACTGTTGCCCTTCCGGCAACTCGCCTTGGCGCTCCTCCAGGACACGGCTGACCCTTCTGCCATAGTATTTCCCCCACATAACACCTCCCATGTCACTAGCCCAATATCGACCCGCCTAGGAATCCTACGAAATTGATATAACTGTCGGGAAGTGGTAAAACAGAACCACAACGGTGATAAGGTTCTGTTTTCAAATGTTCTGATAACAACACAACATATGCGAAGCATAAACAAGCTGACAATGAGGACCCGGAATCCAAAAAAATTGAGGTAACTGACTGCAAGGGGCAAAATGGAACCACGGTGGCAACACAATTCATTTTCAAAGTTTCCAACAACAACAGATGAACAGAACATAGGTGAAACTGGACCTAAAAATCTCTACCGCAAAAATTGCAAAAATATGAGTTCAGTTCACTCCCCTCTCCGTGGTTATTTATATCCCATTGCAATGCACGGTCACATGACTAGTACAACAAAACAGCGGAGTAGGTGGAGCGGGAGGGAAACTCACTGTGCTTGAAGCGCTCGTTGAACTCGGGCGTCCTTCTTCTCCTTGTTCTCCTGCAGGATCTGCACAGCGCGAAAGGGGCGCTTTGAGGAGGAAAACGAGACGCGGACTTAGCATGTTGAACGGTGGGGCGGGCGACCGACCT
>KE372681.1:128238-154285 GCA_000418225.1 Zizania latifolia
CGTCGGCACCTAGGGTTGGGGGCCCTCGACTGCGTAGATCGTAGCGGTAAGATAAGTTGGCGCAGGGTTGATCCCCTTGCCAAGCTATGTTGGAGAACGGGGGAGACTTTAGAGAATCGAGGTAGGGTTTGTAGATTGATCTTTATTTCTTGCTTGATTCTGCTCAAGGGGCTTACATGACTATATATAGAGTCTACTGATTTGTAGATGGAAATAACTAACAATGGATATTGAAGATATCCTGACTTATTGGCCAAGGAAAGTAACTAGTTAAGGATAGCAAATCCCCCTAATTGAGGGAGCGAGCTGGCCTGCCACGCGGGTACTGTTCACGTGAACAGTAGTGCGTGGTGCTGTTCACCCATGGGCCTGGCGGCCCTGGCCCATAGCACATGACATAGGGAGGACAAACTTGACATACAAGGAATCATTCTCTACTATTATGAAAGCCAATCTAATCTCCATCTCTAGTTCCTAACTAAACCAATACCTTTCTAACTAATAGATGTAATACCAAAATAATTATATCTCTATCCTAATAACCTAGCATATTATTTAGGGAACACATATTATTATTGTGGAAGGTAAAATCTTCCCTAACAGCACTGCTATAGTACCACACTATAGTACTGTGCTACAATACCCTGCCTATAGCATTTATATTGTAATATATTTGTGGTTTCCTGAAATCACTCTGTGTGACAAATCTATACATATTTTCATGTATCCAATACAAATATTTAAAAGATATTTGTACTCAAAGATTCTAACTTTGACTAGAGATACGCTCGAAATGACATGCTTTGTGAGTTGTGACTGGCGAGAGTAAATAGTAAAGACTTTACGATAGATTGCATAAAATATAATATGAAAAGGTGAATGCATTGTAATCATGGAACTGTCATCACTGGTATATGCAAATTCAGTAGAAAATAAAATTTCTTCATTAGCCTTTCAATCCCAAGCAAGTTGGGGTAGGCTACTCCATTTGAGTGGCTAGGTTTTCTATTGGCTCACCAAGCCTATCACAACCTTTTAGTAGAAAATAATTGTTGGCTATAAATGTGATATGAGTAAATGATATACTATGGCAATATGTCATTGTGGAAGATGGATATTATTTTTTTTGCTTTTTTGGATGTTTCTTTTATACACATTATATGATTACATCATTAGGACTTTTTTCATTTCTGTAAGAATAATATCTCCTTGTACTCATGTTTTTTCAGGGTGCTGAACTAGCAACCCAAGAAGGACAAAGTGCTGCAGCTTTAGCAGCATGTCGGACACTGGCTGAAGAGCTTAGCGAGCTACGTTTTCCTGCTCCCAGGATAGTTTCATTCAAAGTCAGTTTTTTCTCTCTATTTCCTTGTTTCTTAATTTCAAATGCCTCTCCTCTTAGTATCAACTCTTGCTCATAGCTTTATATCCTGTCTATAATATAGGCCATGTTCGTTCATAGAAAGATTTGACATAAACATTACTTCATTTATGAAGCCATTATAAATATGGAGTAAATTCTGTACTTTGCTTCATAGCGTATTATATATCTTTAAGGTTATCATGATATAGAAACTTCACATCCCTGATCCAGAGTAAAATTCTTTCAAATCATTCAGTCTGTCATGGGACGTCCAAATTCATTAACTAACTGACTAGCATAAAGTAGCCCTTAAGCAGCGCTGTATGCTTTGCTTTTCTAATTGACTATGTTTTCTTGATTCTGGTGCAGGAAGGGAGCTCCCAGGCAAGATATTTTGTCTCACGCCTGATCCCAGCTCACAAGGACCCTACTTATGAGCAGGTAATACTTTATCTGAGCCTTAGCAACTGTGTTTTGCTTCACCTGAATTCATCCCCGGGGTGATTTCACTGATAATTGTTATTACGGCTAGTAATGTGGTTCCTTATAAAGTAAACTGCAACGGGCTCTCCATGTTGTTTTAATTTGTTAACAGAAGCACATCTGTATGTTTCAGGAGTCAAGATTTCCTCAGTTACGGACACTTACTCCTGAACAAAGGGCTAGGCTAAAGAGCAGCTTCATCCCCTTTGATGACCATAGTTTCTGTGAGTGGATGCGCAGCCTCAAGTTGGTTCCACCTGAACCAAGCTAATACCAACAATTGGAGCACCATGACCCAGAAAGGTGGGTATCGAGAGAAGCCAAGGCTTGGCTTCTGACAGAGTTGCCAAACAATAGCTGAAAGCCTTGTGAAGAACATGCCAATGCCATGCACATTTGGTTTGGAGTGGTGAGAGTTTTATGATTTTGCCTCTGATTCTTTCTTCTGACGCCATAGCATACGATTTAAATTGCCTCCTCTTACAGGCGCAAAATTTACACAATAAAATGATGGTCTCCTGCTGTTGAGAAGTTCATTAATTGGATGTTATATGATATATCTGAAGTAACTATTTTTTGGATTCCATTTGTTTGTTCAGGGCAATGTCAGACTTTGTTCTCCCAAATTAAATCAAGGACAGCACATCACAGGTTTACAACCGTATATCGTTAAGTGTATGTATCCTCTTTATTTGCAAATTACAAGATGTTTGTGTAACTGCAAACAAGAGCATCTACTCAAATTCGTAATCACAGCAATCAAATTGAAAAGAAACCAAGGCACCTTACAAATACCGAGGGTTTTTCGATCTCAGTGAGATTTGTACGTAGGGCTGAAAATTGAAGTGATCATTGGACTGGTGAAAAATACAAGCAAATGTCCCATACCCATCAATGACAATGAAATATTGTCAGGGCAATTGCCACGCCACAAATATATATCCGCTTCTCAACCGATAAATTGTGCAGTTTTTATTTTTCTTCGCTCATGAGGACACCTGTGGTACAAATGAAAAAACTGATTATATACATTCATTTATATAAAAATTAAGGATTTATCTTTCTGATCTATGTATTATTGATATAAGACTTCATATGTCAGTGAGATTCGGAGAGTAATCTAAAGAGAGGATATATGATCCAATCCTTCATACAAATTGATTAAGAAATAAAAGGTGATTTTTATTGACTTCATCGATTAGGATTAGTAGTTCATCTTATTCCTTTGACCCCTTATGTAGTGCTTGATTCGTAAGAGGAGAATTTTACGGTACCCTAAATCAATATAGATCGTCCGAGCTATACGATTTAACGGTTGAGATTTAAATATGATAACATATTACTTTCTAGGAGGTAATATGTTATATAACTAACAGAGTATATATCCTTCTGTTTCGGCATGCATACATCTATTTTTGCGTGCGCCTGCCGTTTTGTGTGCATGACTTCCGTTTTTGCTGTGCAGAGAAGAGAAAATCGTGCCACACATGCATGCATACTTCCGTTTTTGCTGAGAGAAAATCATGCGCATGCATGCATTCTTCCATGCAAAATCTTTAGTTAACTAAAATCATGTGGGTAATGAGTCGATCAATAGAAAAAAATAAAATTTATTTTAGTTAATTAAATATAATCAAGAGCTGAGATTAATTTAAGCTCTCACGAATGTAAATGTTATAGTATTAGATCAAGCGGAACAGGGTGAAATCGTCAAAGATAAGTCCTTGTCTTGGTTAGTAGGACAGAGTCGATCAGCCATATCGAGCTCTTGTCCAATTTGATTTACAATTTTGTAATTAATTTAAACTAGCAATTAAGAAGGGAAGAGCTTTTATTTAGATTGAATGGATTGAAGGACATCTATACGTGCCACTTCCTAAATCTAAGAGTGTGTTTGATTCAATGGGTGATATGAATTATATGGGTCGATGGAACTTGATCTTCTGCTTTGTTCACGGGCGAGCGATGATAGATATGACGGTCACATCAGCCCATCCAAATGTGGATATAATGACGTGAGATCATCTTATGTACTAAAACCTAGCATTTCTAATAAAATCTACTCTCTAAATTTTTTTAATCTCCAACAATCTCATAATACACTATTGTCTATATTTTACTCTTATATTACTTATAGATAGATCATACTTGTTATATATCTCATCTCTTTCTTTATTTCATTTATCTTATACCACCGATTGGTAAAACTAGGGGTTTGGAGATCTCTATTATTGGAGAGATATTATAGACCCAAAATCCTTACAGATAGAGATAATGAGTTATATTAAACATCTCTTAGAGATGCACTGGCATCTTATAGAATGTTAGGACAGGTTTAATTTTTTATTTGCAAAGATTTAAATGACATGCTCGGAATCTTATGGATTGTTAGGGTAGATTTAATTTTTTATTTGCAAAGCTTTAAATGATTTTTTCTCCTAAATTATTTATCTAATATGTCATCCAATTACATTATTATATTCATCATAATTAAATCAATAAAATAAAACCTCAGATAATTATATTTTAATATATATAATAAGCAGATCACATGAACTTATTCCATACAAATTATACTTATAACGAATCATCCATCCAATCTTCCTCTTAAGCCAGGAGAGCTTAGTTTTTTGACCGGAAGAAACAGGCTTCAAGTATCATCCAGTGCCGGCCCGGCTCAACACCGGCCGATCTTTTTACTCCCCCTCCTTATCCTTCTTCTTCCCTTCCGCCTCCTCGCTCCACCCGTAGCCACAGCCATTGCTCCTCTTCCCTCCACGCCACCCACCCGGAGCACGCGGCGGCCTGTGGTCATGCCGGCCTCACTGCACTAGGCCACACACGAATCGGCGAAACACTCCTCGGCAGCGGCAGCACTGCGATGGCCATGGCGCCTCCCGCCGCCGCGACCTGCGCCTCCGCCCTGCGCCTCCCCCAACCGTCTTCTCGTGCTTCTTCTTCTTCTTCGCCGGCTCCGACTCATCTCCGTGGTCACTGCGGAGGTCGTCTCCAGTTCGGACGCCGGGGCCTGCAGCAGCGGCGGGGCGGAGGAGGCCGTCTCCCTGTGCCCGCGGCACTGGGGGGCTTGCTGGGCGGCATGTTCGGCGGGGCCGGCGGAGACGACGGGGAGGCGGCGAGGAGGAAGTACGCCGACACCGTGGCGCGCGTCAACTCCATGGAGCCCGAGGTCTCCGCGCTCTCCGACGCCGACCTCCGCGTCCACACTGCCAAGCTGCAGGAGCGAGCGCGCTCCGGAGAGTCCCTCGATTCCCTCCTCCCCGTAAGTACACGTCACGATCACTCCTACATTTGCCAGCTGCGGTTTCAAGGTTACTACTTACTAGCATGCTGCAACATTAGCTGTAAAATCGTGCTCCTTTTTTTTTTATCACTGGCATTCTGCAAGATTAGCTGTTGTGGCTACTGGCTCCAAAGTTCAAACAACCAAGATGATCCCTGAACATCCTAAAAATAACAGGAACAAAGGTTACTGAGGAGTTCAACGTGTAGAGTACAGTTTAAAACATTAAGAAGAGGGAAAAAAATTGCACATTCTATATATTTTGCTAAGAGCAGCTAAATTCTTTCAACTCTAAGATGAACTGTGATTCATTTTCAATGTTGACACTTGACACCTGTTCCTTGACCTAATTTTGTTACTCTTATTTTTATCAAATATCAATTTTATTAATTTTGTTTGAAGTTTGAAGTGACTAACATATATTTATATAAAAATATGTTTGTATAATTGTATTTATTCTCTACCATCAGATTATGCTCTGACTTGGGCAAGGGTGTACAAAAACCAATTAAGTTGAACAAAAAACACCCTAAACTCCGACACAAACAATACAAGAACTGGATAACTTGGAAACCTGTTGACCCACTTCTCAGTGAAAGAACACAACAACTTTAAATATTGGAAGTTTGTGTGTGAATAACAACTTTCATATTGCATCAAGAAGTTCTAACAGATGAAAATAAATTGACTCACACACTGTTAACCCTGAGTAGTTACCACAATATTTGTGTCAAAACATTTAGAGATAAGTCCAATTTATTCCCTTACTTTCAAGACATCCATTTAGCACCCTGGCTACTGAACCGTTTTTAACATCTTAAACCTAAAAAAATGGTCAATTTACACTCTAAAGCGGTTTTAGTGGGTGGTTGTGCTGATGACGATCAAACTCGGGTTTTTTGGTCCATGTGGGTAACCGTATCATTGATTTTTGCTGATGGAAATCCAAATAAGAGGAGGGAGGATTAAGAGGTGAGAAAATGCAGAGATGGAGCAAGGGGAGGATGAGGAGTGGACAAAATACAGAGATGGAGTGAGAAGAGGAGGAAAGTGGTCAGTGATTTGAATGTAAATATCCTTGAGGTGGATTTCCGTAGAAAAATAACAATGACATGGCAGCTCAAATAGCAAAAACCACCGTGAGTTTGATCCCTGTCAGCAAAAGCACCCTCTAAAACTGACTTAGTGTGTAGATTGACCCAGTTCTTTGGGTTCAGGGTTCAACAACCAGTTTTGCAGTTCAGGGTGCTAAATGACCCTTCTTTTTAGAAGGGGGGAGGGGTGTTGGTAAAATGGACTTACACTTACTACAAACTTTTAATACTGCTGAAGTAAGCTAATTCCGTGATAAGTTCAGAATAGTAAACCTCAAGCTTGTTTTTATTGTTTGCTGGCTACTGCAGGAAGCATTTGCTGTTGTGAGGGAAGCTTCCAAGAGAGTTTTGGGCCTCCGTCCCTTTGATGTGCAATTGATCGGTGGAATGGTTCTGCACAAGGGGGAGATCGCAGAAATGAAAACTGGAGAAGGGAAGACCCTTGTGGCTATTCTACCAGCGTACTTAAATGCTTTGAGTGGGAAAGGGGTGCATGTTGTCACAGTAAACGATTATCTTGCAAGACGTGATTGTGAATGGGTTGGTCAGGTTCCCCGATTTCTAGGACTCCAGGTTGGCCTAATTCAACGTATGTCATCAAATCGTTTTGTTCATCATTGTTATTTTTTGCCACTTCCTAGTTGAAAATTTTGTTTAGTGCCGAACTCATCAAATCGTTTTGTTCATCATTGTTTTTTTCTGCCACTTCCTAGTTGAAAATTTTGTTTAGTGCCCAACTCAATACTTCAAATATGACTAAGGATACTTCCCTTCCTGCATACCAGTATATGAAATTTTCCTGGAAGATGGAAGCACTGACAATATATTTGAATACATTGAATTATGGAAGCCCAAGAGACCTGCTTTTTTGATCCACGGAAGTCTGACAGCTAATAAGGATATTTAGTTTGGGCCTATTATCATATTGAATTATAGCATGTACTCCGGGCACTAGTAAATAATAGCTTCACAGGCCTGACTAGCAACCTTTCTCTTTGAATTTTGTGTTTCATTGAAATCATTTATTGGCTGTTCTCTGTTTTCTAGTGATGGTTTGATAAACCTTTATTCTTTATTTTGACAGAAAACATGACACCTGAGCAAAGGAGGGAAAATTACTTGTGTGATATTACTTATGTTACAAACAGTGAGCTTGGTTTTGATTATCTAAGAGATAACCTTGCAATGGTATGCCTTTTTTCTTTCTTATAAATTATTTGTCAATGTTCGATTGTGCACGTTTGTCTTTCAAGTGTCACAATTACGTTCCCCCTCTCCGCAGGTGGAGTGCAGTGATAGCAGATTCACAGCTTATAATAACTGAATCTTCATTTTCTTTGCAGACGGTAGATGAGCTTGTCCTGAGGAATTTCAATTATTGTGTGATAGATGAAGTTGATTCCATTCTTATTGATGAAGCAAGAACACCTCTTATAATATCAGGCCTTGCTGAGAAGCCAAGTGATCGGTATTTCAAAGCAGCAAAAATAGCTGAAGTTTTTGAAAGAGATATTCATTACACAGTGAGCAATGAACTATTTTTGTCTCAAGTTTGATGGATAATCTGCTGTAGATAGATCATGCAATATATTTTTAGGTTAGAACATGTAGCATATTTTCTATGTTACACTCATTCTGAAATATGCTCGTACTATTATCTTAGTGCATTTCAAAAAACAAGTATAACATGATATTGTATTGCTCACACAGTATGTTTACTCCTAGGCATATTGTGCTTATTCATAATTTTCTCTGCCTGATTAGCTAAATGTTAATTGCGGTCTTATAAATGATTTTCTTCAGGTTGATGAAAAGCAGAGAAATGTTTTACTTACAGAAGAAGGTTACGCAGATGCAGAAGAAATATTGGACATAAATGATCTTTACGATCCTCGTGAACAGTGGGCTTCATATGTTCTAAATGCAATCAAAGCTAAGGAACTCTTCCTTAGAGATGTGAACTACATTGTTCGTAGTAAGGAAGTGCTTATTGTGGATGAGTTCACAGGTCGAGTAATGCAAGTAAGTGTTGCATCACTGTTATCAATGATTGTGAGACATTAGCTCATCCATAAAAAATCACTTTGTTGTCTCTTGGCTAATTCATGGTGCTCTTGTTTTCTGTAAAATCATGTTCTAGTGTCTCAACTCTCAACAACTATTTGACAGCTATCAGATATGAATGTTTACTCCATTATATGATAAGCCCAACCCATAGTTATGGGATGTGTGGTACTGTGGTTTCACAACATAAGTGCAGTGAGGTAATGGAGTGTGCAGCTATTCAACTATTGAATACTTTTACTCCATATACCCTACTTTGATGTTGTTAAAATGGATTTGTAGTTTGAGTATTCTATTTCATAGGGGCATATATGGTCCAAACCATTAACTTTATAAATATTTAGTACCTCATTGGTCCGAGCGTACAGGGCTTGAATTTATGTTGCTTAATAGAGGGACTAGTATTCTAATCTATGGTGCTAGAATGATGTAAATTAGCATGTGAATGTCCAACTAGATATCTTCATTTGGATTGTCTTTCGCACCCTGGAAGTGCATTCTTACTGAAAGGCAGAGGCAGATTCATGGATGCTTATCTACATAATGCTGATGAAAGGAAAATAAGTGGGCCAAAAAATGCAAGCCATAAGTGATCAATTTTGCATAAATATCATCTTATTGGATGATCTGGATGGTTTGGTCTCTGGGTCCACATTGTAAATCATTCTATTTAAAAAGCTTGGTTATGTTTTGGAGTTGGATCAAAATTTATTTTTGATTTGATCCAAGTCCCAACCTAATTCTCTACACCCAAACTTGTGATTTGTGAATATATAACATTACTAATTTTTAGTCGCATTGCATCCTGCTTAATTGTTTCAGCAAATCTGCAGGCATTTTTTTTGGTCAAGATCTATCTTTCTTAGTTTACTTTTCACATTTCAGATGTTTTTTGGCAGGGCAGAAGATGGAGTGATGGTCTTCACCAAGCAATTGAAGCTAAAGAAGGTGTACCTATACAAAATGAAACAATTACCCTTGCATCAATAAGTTACCAGAACTTCTTTCTTCAAGTAAGTGACAATTTCTTTGTTCCAATGCTGGAAGTATATCCATTTATGATTATACAATATGGGAAATGGCAACTGTCCATTGATCAAACCTTTTTTCTAAATAGCAAAATTCCCGTTCATTGCAAAGTTCAAACGATGTCACAAACTATGAACTTGACAACCTGTATATATCGGAGGAAAACATATATGATTTGCAACCAAACATTAATCCACAAATAGCCAAGCCACATGCACAATTGATCTATTTGTCCAACCACAAAAGATTTTCACCAACTTTAGAGGGGGTGGTGGGGTTGTTAGCTTGTGTCTTTAAATACCATCTCTATACCATTTGATTAAGTTGTGTCCCTAGTGTTCCCTGTATTTCATCTTCATAGAGCTTAGCAGTACAAGAGAATAGAGGTTCTCTTCGTCGTACTCCAGTGTAGCTCCAAAGTGTTATCTCGTGTTAGTTGTATCCATGAGATCGCGTTGAGTATTGAGTGTTCGATCCCAACAAACTCTAGAGGTGGTGTGGGATGGCAGACTCACAACCACCAGTTTACCACCACCACCACTAGATTATTTTATGTAGTAGAGATACAAATTGAGCTGAAATAGCTACCAACCATTGTTGAACATTTTGTTTGGTAGTGTTAAATCTGTAAACATGGTGAATAATGTATCATGTGTGCTGGATGAACAATCTCACCTTTTTTTATTTTGGATAGATTCATCTATTATTTTTTAAGAAAACTGATTCTTTCTGACAGTTTCCAAAACTATGTGGCATGACTGGAACTGCTGCTACGGAGAGCCAGGAGTTTGAGAGCATATACAAACTGAAAGTTACCGTTGTTCCAACAAACAAGCCAATGATACGAAAGGTGCTTGGCTTTTTTCTGTTGTGCATGCTTAATTTGTAATAGTTGTGAAAGAGATGTCCTTTTAATTCAACTTCCCCCATCCCCCTTTTCTGATTAAGGTTTATTTTACCTTTTCCTATGCAGGATGAATCAGATGTTGTTTTCAGAGCAACAAATGGAAAATGGCGTGCTGCTGTTGTGGAGATATCAAGAATGAACAAAGTTGGTCGCCCTGTGCTTGTTGGTACAACGAGTGTTGAGCAAAGTGAAACTTTATCAGAACAATTGTGTGAAGCAGGGATTTCTCATGAGGTAATGCTGGTTTACTTCATTATCAGTAACTATTCTCTGCTTTCCATTTAGTGCAAATGTGCAATGCTATAACAAGAATGCTGATGTTAGAATTCAGAGCTAAAAGTACTTCCATGGTAATGGAATCTGCATTCTTATACAAAACAAAGTTCCTGTCAAGAAGACTCTGAACAGTTTATTGGCACTTTAGCATGATAATGTGTAGCTTGGTCGAAGTTTCAGGTCAACCTTTTACTGCTTTGAAGTTTGAATTCCATGTGTAGCATATTTAGCAACCACTGCATCATTTCTTTCCCCAAGATGAATTCATGCTTGAGCCTGCAGCTAGAGCAGATGATTAAATTCATACTATCTTGTGATCAAAGCCTCAAGCCTTCAGTGCTAGCTTTTGAACAAATCATGCCATATTGCCATGGACAAACTAATTCCATCTTCTACAGGAATGAATGAATAGGTAAAATAACATGTTATGGGTTGCGATGCTATTCCATGAACAGTACACACACATGCTGTAACAATGGACCTAATGTCAGAGTCCTGCGACTAATGGCATCAAGTCATCTGTATTTGGTTTGTTAGACTTGGAGTCTGTTAGTTAAACCAGCACCTCATCCTATGAAGGCTACGTATTGGCAATCAATCCATGTTTAGATTAAGCAAATAATAGATCAATTAGTCCTTATCTCTCTATATATCCTACATATATGCATGTTCATTCCTGGTTTCCTTTCTCAGACTCAAATGAAGCCTCTGCTACTGCTGCCTTATTCCCTTTCTACCCACCCTCTGCTACCTCAGGACTATAACATAACTGCAATAGTCAAGGAACTACTTGAAAGTAGTTTAGTTCTAGCCTTCTGATTATCTGCTTGGAACTTTGGAAGTCACACGCTCATGTTTTCATTTCCTAATGTGTCAAAAATACTCTCATGTTTTACTTTGAAATTTGTATTGAAGGTCCTCAATGCTAAACCAGAGAACGTAGAGAGGGAGGCAGAAATTGTAGCTCAGAGTGGACGGCTTGGTGCTGTGACAATTGCCACCAATATGGCAGGACGTGGGACTGATATTATTCTTGGAGGAAATGCAGAATTCATGGCAAGGTTGAAATTGCGCGAGGTGCTTTTGCCAAGGTATTTAATTTTGTTGTCAGAATTGCAAATGGCACCATAGATGTTGCAGCTGGTTGTTTTCTTGAGAAAACAGCGCATTTGATATTGATTCACCTATTTATTTAATTGAATGGCTATTGCTTGCACAAGCAGAAAAAAATTTAAAACATAAGTAGCTAGCCATAGATTAACTGGAGTTGGTAAATTACTAAATTACCAGAAGCATTATACAAGATTTGAACATATATGTAACCACCAGAGAAACCATGTTGACACCTTCGAAGTACTTTTGTAATGATGTTTCACAATGACTTACCCACACCCATAGGCCGTACCTATTGGGACTTCAAGGAATTACAACTCTTCTGATTTTTCATTAGTTTTAACTTTTAACTTTTAACCCAACCTTCAGATCGACTTCATTTCCTTGAATGAGCTAGAGTTCCAATAGACCTATCTTATATTTTGTCAAACTTCCCTAGAAAATGGCATATTAGCATTGTGCTTCTTTGGATGCCATTCATTTAATTCTGCCAAATGCCAATACGCCTAATGGGATGTCACCGGTCGGGGATTCAATGGAATTGGTAGGAACTAATCTTCTCAAACTGTATTTAAATGAAGTAGTTGGTCGAGGACCTGGACCTCGTCGACACGGAGGAGCCGTGATCGGCACCGCACCGGCGAGGCAGGGATATAAGAAAGGCAAGAGCCAAACTGAATTACTCGACGCCTAAACTCCTATTAGGGTCATGTTTATATAGACACAGGACCTGACCCTCTCTATTTGATCTAATATGCTAAAACCTATTTGATCTAATCTGCTAAAACATAATTCTAACTAATCTAATCTGGGCCGGCAGGGGCTTGCAGGGCCTGCTGCTTCCTACCCGTGACATTTCTCCCCCCTGGAAAAGCAGCTCGTCCTCGAGCTGCCGAGTCATCGTCCTCGCCGTCGCCCACCACTTCGATGACGAAGATTTGCTTGCACTACGACTTGTGGCCGCTTGTAAACAACTCATCGCAATGGAAACACTTGCCCTCCTTCCGGCGTTGATCAATTTCCGCCGGCGAGAGACGCACGGTGTTGGATGGCGGCCTGTTGACCGAAGCCGATGAGGATGCAGCGAGCCCCGATGAGGTCGGCTCTGAAGGCGGGAGTGTTGCTGGCTTGAAGGCGGAGTGGCTTGGGGCGTGGGATGGCGGCGATTGGCCGATGTCCTGGAACGCGTTGCGCTGCTCGTAGGCCCTGGCGAAGATGATGGCATCGTCCAGCGATGAGGGCTGCTGGAGAGTGACGTCGGTGCGTAGAGGGTCGCCCAGCCTGGTGATGAAAAGTTGGATCTGCTGGGTCTCCGTCAGTGAAACATCACGGCAGGAGAGGGCGATGAAGCGTTTGCAAAAGTCGTCGATGGTTCCCGTTCGCCAGAGCATGGCCAGTTCGCCGAGTGGACTATCTGTGAGGGGCGGCCCGAAGCGAGCGTTAACCAGTTGCATGAACTGTGACAATGTCGGGCGGCCCCCATTGAGCTCCATGCGATGGAACCACAATTGGGCGTCGTCGAGAAGGTAGAACGCCGCGAACGCCACCCGCTTATGCTCCGGAGTTCGGCGAACGTGGAAGTACCGCTCACACCGGTTGAGCCAAGGCAGCGGGTCGCCGGTGCCGTCGAACTTGGGAAATTCGAGTTTGTGGGTGGTTGGCACGACATCGCCGCCCTGGTCGTTGCCTTCGGCCCGGCGACAGTTCTGGTGCCCCCCTCCCTGGTGGCGCGGTGGGGGATCTCCCTGGTCATCATCGTCGTCGCTGTCGGCCCGGTGACGGTCCATGCGCCCCCCTCCCTGGTTGCGCGGCTGGGGGTCTGCCTGATTGGCGGTGGTCGGAGGGGGTAGGCGTCCAGAATTCTGGACGATCACCTCTAGCGCGGTGACCCTCTCCTCCAAGGATTGGATCGGCTGTAGTTTCTCCTCGATGGTGTCCAAACGCTTCATGATGGCCTTCAACGCCTCCTCAATCCCGGTCCCTGACCTGGTGGTGGATGGTGAACTCATGGCGGCGGAAGGGCAACCTGACGGCTCTGATACCAAGTTGTCACCGGTCGGGGATTCAACGGAATTGGTAAGAACTAATCTTCTCAAACTGTATTTAAATGAAGTAGCTGGTCGAGGACCTGGACCTCGTCGGCGTGGAGGAGCCGTGATCGGCACCGCACCGGCGAGGCAGGGATACAAGAAAGGCAAGAGCCAAACTGAATTACTCGACGCCTAAACTCCTATTGGGGTCTTCTTTATATAGACACAGGACCTGACCCTCTCTATTTGATCTAATCTGCTAAAACCTATTTGATCTAATCTGCTAAAACAAAATTCTAACTAATCTAATCTGGGCCGGCAGGGGCTTGCAGGGCCTGCTGCTTCCTACCCGTGACATGGGACCATGGACCACTTTGTTCTCGAGTGCATGTGAAACTGAACTGGATTTCAACTGTAGTGTTTTCAACATGTTTCCAGCGCTGCTTATATTTACTTCTCTGAAATCATGCTGCAGAGTTGTCAATCCATTAGATGGTGTCATTATATCCAAAAAGCAGTACTCACCAAAGAAGACATGGAAGGTAGATAATGAACTAAATCTCTAAATGTTCAATTGTTATATGAATTAATGTGAATTGATCATCAAGATTCTGGGATTTATTCTTCAGATAGTCGGGCTATGATTTTAGTTATGATAAAATTGATGATGCTTTAGCTTATTGCATCTACCTCCTTTCTCAGACAAATGAAAGCTTGTTCCCATGTGAACTTTCAAAAGACACACTATCATATGTGAAAGATGCAGTTGAAGTGGCTGTCAAAGCCTGGGGAGAAAAATCATTAACTGAGCTAGAAGCTGAAGAGCGGCTCTCCTACTCATGTGAGAAGGTATGCCTTTTGAAGTAATCTAAATGTTTTAAATCTCCATTTTAATTGTCAGCCACTTTATCATCACTGAAATGACAGGATTACTTGCTGGGGTACAAATTGGTCATCACTCATGAAACTGTATTTTGATTTTCACCAGAAAACTGAAAGATAGCTGGTTTGGCATGATTTTCATAGGTGTTGGTTCTTAAGGTTTATTTCTGCCAATTAGTACTTTTTTGAAACCTATCTGCCAATACTACTCAACCAGACAATGTTTCCACTGACCTAGTGGGAACCCACGTTGAGATTATTTTAAGCTTTTTAGGATAGATGTACTCAAAATTTGCTGTTACAGAATACATGCATATTTAACATTTAAAGTTTGGAGTGGCTAACATCGCAAAGTTTTGACCACTTATTTGAGTACAATTTTGCCCAAACTATGCTTTATGTCAGTGACACAATAAAATAGACAAATTACAAAATACTAAAGAAGAATTTCAAGTTTACAACTTATCTCGGTCAGATTTGTTTGGAAATGTGATATCAAAAGTTATGTTGGGGAAATGAAACCAAATAATCATTCAGGAGTACAACCTAAATTCCAACTCCACATATGCATAATAACTACCTGTTCCACCCAAGAATGGTGGCTCAATGGATGCATGACCACGGTTGTGCCCCTGGTCATAGTGGCAGCATGCTCCCCTACAGGCTCCAGTACCATCGTGCTTCTTGAGCAACTTGCACATGCTGTGTGCAAATCAATCACGATTCACTAGTGCCACCGAGCAGAGGAGCAACTGTAGCATGAGGACGTGAGTAGAGAGATGCATTTTTAAGCCAAGAGTATGTGCATGCCTGGAAAATCTTGCTCTATTGGCTGAGGGCACTGGGCCATAGGTGCACTGCAGTCCACGGAATTTAGTTTGGTGTAGTAGATTTCAGTAGACTGGATTAGAATAATACACACACAAAAAAACATTTAAGAAACTTAACTGTATTTCTTTATATTTCAGGGACCAACTCGTGACGAAGTAATTGCAAACCTGAGAAATGCATTCATGAAGATAGTGGATGAATATAAGGTGTACACAGAGGAGGAAAAGAAGAAGGTCATATTGCATAATTAAAAGGATATTTGGAGATTTATCCATTGTTAGTGAAGTGAATACAAATCATGGTATGTTGTCATTTGTTCAGGTTATTGCGGCAGGTGGACTTCATGTAGTAGGAACAGAACGCCATGAATCTCGCAGAATTGATAATCAGGTAATATACTGATGAGTTGTCATTGTTAACATGCAAAAGTCTGCCTTTGATGCAGGTGTTTTGTTTCTTTTTGGCTTCTCAAGTTAAATGTAGCTAAAGTCGAAATGCCCCTTTTAATGACAAAATCAATAGGTGAGAATTATACTGACAAAAAAATTTGTCATGCGCAATAACAGAGAAGTTCTCAAATCTCAAGTGTTAGTGTTTCTTGGATTTAGATAGCTGTGTTGTCCAAAAGTAGGAGACAAAAGCATGGTGCACTTCTGAAGCTCAAGCAGACCTACTAGCGGCAGCGCTATACTATTTGTTGGGCGCGCCTGGGTGATGAAAACACAATTTTTTCATGCTGCTGCCACAAATCGTCACCGTCACAACACCATCTCAATTGTTACGCTGGCTGATGGCACCATTGCCAATTCCCCAGAGGATAAAGCAGAGGCTTTTCTTGGGGCCTTCCTTGATCGCATGGGCTTCTTGAGTAGCCTCCGCATGCACTTCGAGCTTCACCAGCTCATCCCCAGATGCCTGAACCTCGACTTCATTGCCGAAGATTTCACAATTGATGAAATTAACGCAGTCATCAGCTCCCTTCCGTTGGACAAAGTTCCTGGACCTGACGGTTTCAATGGGCGTTTTTTCAAAACCTGCTGGCACATCATCCGACAAGACTTCTATGACCTCTGCTTGGCTTTCTCCCGTAACAGCATTGACCTAAGGGCCCTTAACAATTCTTACATCACCCTCATTCCCAAGACCGACAACCCTTCCACTACTAACGATTATCGGCCCATTTCCCTGGCCAATAGTGTTGTCAAGGTTATTACTAAGCTAATGTCCAATCGCTTGCAACCGATCATTCCGGAAATTATACACCGCAACCAATATGGCTTTATCAGAGGTCGCTCTATTCAGGATTGCCTTGCTTGGACCTTCGAGTTTACTCATCTTTGTCACCGTTCCAACCAGGGAGCTGTACTCCTTAAACTTGATTTCGAGAAGATCCAACTGGTTAACTCGGTCTTATTGTCCCTACCAACTTACTATGTGTATGTTCAAATTGCCTGTCAAGGTCATCAACTACATTGATCGAGCTAGGAGGCATTGTCTGTGGCGTGGCACAGACGTTCAAACCTACCGCCCTTTGGTAGCTTGGAAGACCATCTGCAAGCCAAAGCTCAAAGGGGGTCTAGGTGTTATCAACCTGCGTAACCAAAATACTGCTCTCCTTCTAAAGCAGCTAGACAAGTTTTACAACAATCATGACACCCCATGGGTTACAATCATGACACCCCATGGGTTACGCTTGTTCGGAATTCTTATTACAATCAAGGTGTTGTTCCCCACTTCGCTTCCCTAAAAGGCTCCCCATGGTGGCGCTCTATACTTCGGCTCGCCGACTCGTTCAGGGCAATTGCTAAACCTAAGGTGGGTAATGGGATTTCTATCTCCCTCTGGTCAGACCTTTGGAGCGACAATCTTTTGGAGGCCTCCTTTCCTCATCTGTTCTTCGCCAAAAAGATGAAAATTTCTATCTTCAATTTCTGCCGACAAGCTGACTTGAATTCCCAGTTTCATTTGCCTTTATCGCACGAAGCCTTTCGGGAGTACCAACGTTTCATGGACATCATTCAAGCCCTCAATTTGGAGCCTACTATCAATGACTCCTCGTCTTACACTCTTACATCTAGGGATCACCAATCTACCGTTCAAGGAGTTTTTACAACATTCCCTTCAACACCTTGTCCTCTCACTCGGTTATTAAGCGGCTTTGGCGATGCAAATGCTCAAACAAACTGCGAGTCTTCTTCTGGCTCCTCATCCACGACAGACTAAACACAAGGAGCATGCTACGGCGCAAGAACTACCACCTTGACTGCTTCAACCGCGTCCTCTGCACGGACTCGGTTGAAGAGACTGTGTCCCACCTCTTCTTCAGCTGCCGCTTCAGTACTTCCTGCTGGCGTCTCCTAGGACTGTCTTGGGACTATGCCCTGCTCCTCAAAGACTTGGTCGCTCACCCCTCTGCGGCGTTCCCCAAGACGTTCTTCATGGAAGTTCTGCTCATAAGCTCCTGGTCTCTATGGCTTCTCCGCAACAAAGCAATCTTCCACAACAAGAGGTCTTCTACCACGAGCTGGCTGACCACCTTTTGCTCTGAACTCTCCAACCAATGTAATCGTTTCTCGACTGTAACAAAAGAAGCCGTTGTCTCTTGGCTTCACTCGTTGTAACCTCCTCCCTGCCCTCTTCTCCCCCCTGCTCCCCTTGCTCTCGCGTTATTCCTCTTGTTATGCTGTTTGTACTTCGGGCCTTTGTTTAATATAAAACCTCAGTAGGAGCCTCTCCTGCTGGTTTTACCTTTAAAAAAAGCATGGTGCACATATGTTGGGACTCGAGAGTATACTTTGGCAGATTAGTTGTTTGAGCATATCATGGTTTTCGAGAATAAATATGGATACCTGGTAGCTGAGCAATAGTCAACCAGTTACTGCCAGTATTCTCAACCAGCTACTCACCCTGTCCTCAGATACAAGTTATCTTGACTTTCATGTTCTCGATGCAAGATTTTATCAATGGTTTGTCACTGTACTACACTCCGTTCATGACAACGCGTTGTTTTGGACATACTTTAAGTCAAACTTTTATTTTTTTTAAATATTTAGGTACTAAAAAACCTAAGTGTATATTTGTATCGAAAAGCTATGTAGCCCAGATACGTGGATACGGATACGGATATGGATACGCGATACGATGATATTTCGATACGGCATTTTCCAAAAAACATGGATACGACGATACGCATATATATATATATATAATATTATATTAGTAATACATATAAAAATAACAACCATGGAGACGTAATAAAGCAATTCTTAGTTCAATACTTCAACATGCAAATAGAAACACACAACTAGATAAGTGTTCTTAGACAATAGCATCCTCACATGACAATACAACATAATTAAGTAGCAAATCAAGACAAGTTCAAGTGTTCAACAATCAAACTAGCAGCATTACTTGATGAAATCACTCTGTTAGCATGCAAAAATTGGCTTGCCATAGCAGCATTACTTGCAAGATGATCCCTATTACCACTTCCACTACCACTATCACTATTATACTCAGATGCACTTGAGCCATCAAATCCCGATCCACTATAACTATCCATCAATCTACAAATTCAACATTCACACAGCAAGTGCACAAACAGTATAAGACAGCCACTCAGCCAGCGCATATTGAAGTGCACACTGCACAGACATCACAGAAAACCAGAAAATGAGAAAAACAGAAAGAAGAAGAGAAGGGACCTTCTGGGGGCTGTAATCGCGGATGGAGGATACGGTGGATCTACTCTTGGAGGATGCGGTGGCCGGCGGCGCGATGAGCCGACGAAGCGAAGAGATCCACGCGGCTGCGCGCGGGAGACAGCGCGGCGTCGGTCGGCAGCGCGGCAGCGGTCAGCGGCGAGATGTGAGGTGGCGGCGCGTCTGGAGACTCGGCGAGAGTGGGCTGGGCAAGATGTGAATCGATGGGGATTAGGGCGACGGGTCACGGGCGAGAGAAAAAACTGGCTGCGTTTGCGTATCCGGCCGCACGGGATACATATCCGATTTATTTTATTTATTTGAAAAAGGGAAAATCGCTGGATACGCACCAGATACGTATCCGGCCATATCGGATACGTATCTGTATCCAGATGCATATCGGATACCGATACGCAGCCAGGGAGCAGCATCCGCGTTTCGTAGTCGAAAAGTACAAGAATATTCTAATTTTGTTGTTTTTTTGAAATAAATTATAATAGAAATTGTTAGTTTTGATTTTTAAATACTGTATCAGTGGCCAAGACAATACACTTGTGTGACCAGAGGGAGTTTGTTTTAAAAAATAAAAACATATATGATGGAAGTATATTGCAAGCCAAATCGAAGGACATTATCTCTATGCATTCAATCTCTATACTTCTGCATATGATTGTGGTCAATCTTTGAAAATGCTGATCAATCCCACGGCACTCTACATTTAGAGATGGAGTTTTTGATTACTAATGTTGATTTCTTTGAACAACATCTGCAAACTTTCCATTAGGGGTTTGCTCACCGCAAACTCCAGTGTGGATCATCCCTTTTGATTTGTTTGCATTATCTGTTATAGCTGCGTGGTCGAAGTGGCAGGCAAGGGGATCCTGGGAGCTCTCGATTCTTTCTTAGTCTTGAGGATAATATATTCCGAATATTTGGAGGTGACAGGATACAGGTTTGTGTAATCTTCCCTATTTCCATTTTTTCTCTTTGGGTGACATACTGACAGTACAACAATATCAATATTTAGGGCTGCACAAAATACATCATTGCATCCTAATGAAGTAATGAACCTCTTGGTATTTGAGGCTTCTACTTTTAGAGTTTTAGTTGACTATATCCCTCATTCATGAAGGTAGAGCATCATAATCTAGAATCCATCCACTGCTAAATTGAAGGCATCATAATCAAAGTACAGCTTATCACTCGCAGCCACTTGGGTTGGGTGCCATGAAATGTTTCAAAGTAACATACCAGAATATCAGTAATATAGTTGATTCATATAGGGGTGGTAATGGGCCATGGCCCATGGGTCCTTTCACAACCCACCTCAGCCCTTATCTATTTTTAGTTCAAAAACACATATAAAATTTGGTCTGGACCTTAAATTTTGTAGGCTAAAGAGTTGGGCCCATTACCAGGCCTAGATTCATATGTGGACACAGCTCTTGCTTCCAATAAATTGGATGATCTTAGTCAAAATACTTGACATAATTCCTCAGTACCTTCATCTAAACTTTTAATCTATACCTGTTCTTCTAACTAGTAGCTGTAAGAGTGTGCCTGGTACAGTAAAAAACCACTTCATGATTTGGTAGTAGTTGCTTGTTACTTCTACATGTTTTTTTGCTTGTTACTGGAGTATTAATTCAAACATTTAAAGAGACTCAAGAAATAGAACAGTATGAGTTTATATTTCTGAAGATATTGCCAATCATGAGGTATGTAGGGTCTGATGCAAGCTTTTAGAGTTGAAGATCTTCCTATTGAGTCGAAGATGCTAACAAGGGCCCTAGATGAAGCTCAACGGAAAGTTGAGAACTATTTTTTCGATATCAGGAAGCAGTTGTTCGAGTATGACGAGGTATTGAATAGTCAAAGAGATCGAGTATATGCAGAAAGAAGGCGTGCTCTTGCATCTGATAGTCTCGAGTCACTTATTGTGGAATATGCTGAATTAACAATGGATGACATTTTAGAGGTTAGTTACCCTTACCAGCTCCCATAGCCATAGATGTAGTTTGGAAGCTGCTCCTGAACATCACACGCTGTGAAGTTGTAAGCTTTTTCTCCTATTTGTAGGCAAACATTGGCCCTGATACCCCAAGAGAAGGTTGGGATCTTGGCAAGCTGATAGCTAAACTTCAACAGTAAGTTTGCAGATGTTTGTGCATATGTATTTTGTCAGAAAATATTTCAGTGGATCTATTGGCTGTTGTAACATTTTAATTATTTCTTTGCTAGGTATTGTTTTCTATTGAACGATTTGACACCAGAATTGTTGGATGGAAAATCCTCAAGCTATGAGGATTTACAAGAGTACCTTCATACCCGAGGGCGAGAAGCATACTACCAAAAAACTGTTAGTTGTTTGTTTCTGTGGAAATGCCTTGCATGAATAAATACTGAAAGATTATGTAAAGCTTTAAGCCTGGCAAAACAATGTTGATAATGAGTTAAAGTTTTAACATTACATTTTACTTCATTTCCATTCAAATTACCCTATCAAATTAAGGTAATATAACTTATTAGTAAACGATGCAAAAACCTAATCTCATCGTCAACAACTTTTCACAGTTAACACTTTATACACCTAAAATTCAGAGATCAATGGCACTTCCATTCAAATGGAAATGAAAGCAACAGGTTAAATGAACTATTGACCCAGTTATATTAGAACTTTAGGAGTGTAGACTGTAGGAAATTAAAGATGCAATACCTTATTTTCATATCATGGAACTTTGTTTATATGGCAGGAAATTGTGGAGAAGCAAGCTCCAGGCTTGATGAAGGAAGCTGAGCGGTTCCTTATCCTAAGCAATATTGATAGGCTCTGGAAAGAACACCTGCAGGCATTGAAGTTTGTGCAACAAGCTGTTGGTTTGAGGGGTTACGCCCAACGAGATCCTCTTATTGAATATAAACTGGAAGGATATAATCTTTTCTTGAATATGATGGCCCAAATTCGGAGGAATGTAATTTATTCTGTTTATCAGGTTAGTCCCCCCCTCTTGTTCACAAGCAGACCTTCGTGTTTGTGCCGTATCATACAATTTATGATCTACAATAACTTCATGATCTCACACTACTGTTCCTGTTCTTCATATCGCTGGTATAATTGTTATACGCTATTGGATGTGCTTCATTTGACCCACTTAGATATCTAGTGATTTTACTGACTTATTGTTTATATTTCAACAGTTCAAACCAGTGATAAAGAACCAGGAAGAGGAAAAATCCGAAAAGAAGGGGTCAAAGAAAAAAGTGGACAAGGGTGCTAACAAACTTGGTGCTGCCCGAGCTGCATCATGAGCTTCTTGTGAGAAATTTTGCCCTTGTGGCTGCATGTCGGTGGTTGCAGTCCCCAGGCATGTAGTCTCTAGTCTATGGGAGGTGTAGATAACAGCTCTACGATGAGATAATTCAGTTGCTTGATGCCGGGATACAGCTTGTTAATGTATTTTTTCCTTGAGATGTCGATCCAATCAGCTACGCCCTTGCCCTGGCATATTGTGTTCATAGTTCGGGTAGCATAAGTTTTACAAGCTGTACAAAAAGAGAAATTCTGAACTATTATATCTTTTTGTTCATCAATCATGAATAGAGAAATTAATGGTAAACTGGAGAGATTGATTGTGTTGCAAATCACTTCAGCAGGAGAGACCTGTTCCGTGTAATTTAAATGCCTTCGGAAATATTACGAGGATAGCAACACCGGAAATTTGTCGGATATGGTAGGCACTCAGTTCTCCACACTGAATATTGGCAGTAACCAATAATTCGCACAACCAAAACAAGAAGCAGAGCAACCTTAGATGCATACCTAGAATCTAGGATTTATTTTATTTTATTTCGCAATTTACAAAAAGTATGTTTTCAATTTTTGCAGAAGTATACCCTGTCGTTCTGTAGGAGGGCGACTCCCATTCGACGATTTTTGTGATGTGCCAACCGGACGTTACCGGACGATAGCTTCCTGCTGTTACTATCTAAACGGAATGAAAACTTGAATTAAATCTTATCTGGTTGAACTTTCTTGGTTACTTTGATTTTGTTTAAAAGTGTTGAATTGATATTAATGTTAAGTGCAAATGTGATACATGAAAAGATCAAGAAAATATACCTTGTCGCATTTCTCCTTAAGGAGACTGCTTATGATTGCACTTTAATATTAACTTAGAAAAGTTGTGTATGACTGAACATAGGTTTGGCTTAGTTAACGAGTAAGGCTGATAGTGCATATCTAACTTATGAGCTTTGTCAAGGCAAGGTTTTCTGGTTTCCTCCTGAGGCGGGTAAATCCGCATGCACCTAAAGTCATTTATCCTAAGCCATGAGAGGAGTTCTGGTGCTACCGAGATCAAAGGAGAGAGAAGCAAGAGCGTTGATATGACACCATAATGACCTACAAGTGACAGGCATATATGCACTTCAATTTTGGGTTCAAACGTTGAGTATAGAATCACCTCTATAGTAAGGAAGCATAAACCGTTCGCTTGATCATCCTCCCAGTGAACGCTTGCGCGTTAGGAGTTTTGATAGACTTGCTAGTTAGCTCCACTAGCTAGCTTTTGTTAACTTTTATTAGGTTCTCTGCTGTGTAAGTTTTCATTCTGAACCTGGTAGCTCTACATGTGTACCTACTACAGACTAGTGTAGAGCGATGGATCTTAGAAACATCACCGAAAGGAAAATTTGTGTTGTCTTCAATTTATTCACTAGATAAGATTATAGATCAGATGTCAAATAATGTGGTGGCATGTATTGTCACAGGGGTAGGGGCAATCGATAGCCTTCACTTCAGCTCGACCAAAGTACCAGTCACCGACAGACTTTGCAATCCCCTGCACATGAAACAACAGCATGGAACATAAATCTCTATGAATAATCACATTCAGATTCTTCATATGCACGTACTTAAACGTTTGCCCGATATTGTAGCTCTGAATATTTACATAAATCACACACTAGGTGGTAGGTACTACCTTGTTTTGGAGAGCAGGAGAGCCACCTGCTGCATTGTTCCAGGTGGCCGTCAGCTCGGACTGGCAGTGAGCGAAGCACGAGTTGATGAACAGCCCGTTGCTGCTGGACTCGGAGAAGCCTCTCACCGCTGCAACCATTTGATCTCTGAAACCTGCATATAAATACAAATGCAGAAATTAGATTCAGATCAGTTTCACCTCATTGTCTGACCAACTGATTGATAAGTAATAACGTATTTAACGATCAATGAGAAACATATGCTTGGTTGGTTACCTTGCAGGAACTGCAACTGAGACGCATTGCAGGCTGAGTGGTTGAACTTGCAGGCTCGCCAGGCGCCGCTGGGGTCAGCCGCGTTTGGGGCCAGGCTCTGCTCGATCTGAAGAACCGGTCCCACATTTGGATTAGATTATTCTTAACCAATTAATCGATGTGAGCATATCGATTTGCTAGAACGAGAATTTTCATATTGCATCGATAAACCATCGAAAGCAATACTTGCGTACCTGCCAGGCATCGTATGCTGCATTTAGCAGGAAGATGGGTGTCTTTATGCCGTCGATCATGTTCTGAGGGAAGAAGCACTGCACATTAACAGTACAGGGGAGATGATGATGATGCTAGCTATTGCATTGATCCAAATCATTTTGATAAAAAAATCGTTCAAATCATCATCTCTCTAGCCTAATCGATCCATGAATCAGCATGCATTATGCATATATACATGCATAATTGCATACCAGGTACGCACCGAGGTGGCATCGAGATGGTCAGTGCAAGTCTTGGGCAGGTTGGGAGCCACACCCTGCATGGCGACGACGTCGCCGTAGTAGGACCTCAGGCTCCTCCCGCCGGCGACGTCCACGCTGGAACGCGCGCATGCATGCAGCGACCGATGAATTAGTAATGGAAATGTCACTGGTCGTACGTTAGATATCATCAGTATACGACGTGTGCACGTACGCGTCGAGGAAGAGGCCACCGTCGGCGAGGCACTTGACAGTGGTGGCAGCATCGGGGAGGAGGGTGCGGAGCTGGTCGCAGTGCAGTATCGCGGCCAGACCCCCGGCGGAGCAGCCGGTGAGCAGCACCTGCTCGGCGGATGCCATGCCGGCGGCGAGGAGGTGCTCGATGGCCTCCTCCCAAATGCGCTGCCCCCGGAAGTGGAGGCCCAGTGCCTAGGACGACGATCACTCATTCAGTTTACTGACTCAAGCACAGATCAAATTTTGAATTTGAACAAATTTTTGCCAAATTTGAAAAAAATTTCGCTAAACTCGAACAAATTCTAAATTTGATTCGTGGATTCGATGGATCACCTCGTCGTAGGTGTCTCCGGCGAAGGACGCGCTGTCGCAGTAGCGGATCTTGACACGGTTCCAGCTGTGGAAATCTGTTGTTCGTGATGATCAGTACGATCATGCATGGTGCCGGTCGTACGTCGCCGTTGATTTGATTAGCATTCCTGATGATCCGGCGAAGGGAGTAAGCGAGGGAAGAGATGGACGGACCGGGGTTGTCGACCGGGGCGGCGCTCATGATGCCGGTGAAGGCGATGCTGCGTTCCATGTGGTCCGAGGAGCCATGGCGGCTGCCGGTGCGGAACCGGCACGTCCTCGCGTTGTTACACCACCCGCCGCCCTCCAGGTTGACGACCCAGCTCCTGTTGCCGGCGCCGGACCCGGTGTCCAGGTGGTACGCCGGCGGTGTCCCGTCCATGCACACTGCATGCATTCATGCAATGCAATATCAATCGTACAGTTAGGCACACAAACATGCATGGAGATCGTAGAATCGCTGTCAACTCTCGATCATATCGTTTCTTGTATGCAATCCAAATATCGTGAAAAATAACATAAAACAACGGTGCATGAAAATAAATGTCGATCTACAAATGATGGGAAAAAGTTATAATAGTGAATACATGCGACCGAGCCGCCGCACGGCTAGCCCCACGCTGCCCTCTCCCCCGCGCGCCCCCACGCACCCT
>KE372681.1:154490-184877 GCA_000418225.1 Zizania latifolia
CCGCGCCCCCCGCGCCCCTCCGCGTGCCAAATTCTCAAGGACAGCGTGGAAGGTGGTCTGAAGAACTTTATATATCCGGTGCAGTAGTTTTTCTGTGTGCCAAAGGTGACCCGTAGAGTGATAGTCCCTAGCGGAACCGAGCCCTTCCCTAAGACAATCTCATAGAAAGGGGAGTTCGTCTTCTCTAGCATGTCACTACAACAAAACCACATTTTCAAGATGTTTGTATAGAAATACGTACAATGTACTAACTAGAAAAATACACAAAACTTATGGAAACAACCTTGTTGAGACGTCACAAAACGTCTTTACAGACGTGTGTATATTAATTAACATGTTGTATCGATGGTTTTATAAAAGCGTCTCTATATTTGTAGAGATGCAATTTATATGTTTCTAACAACGTCTTAAATAACGTAGGTACTCTTTACAAAGCGTCTTCATATTTTTTAGATGATTCATACAGCGACGTTCCTATAATATTTTGTAAAAATGTCTCAGTTCTATGTGGAAGATGAAATAAACCGTCTCTATTTTATAAATAAGATGTCTCCGTACGAATATTTTGTTATAGTAGTTAATGGTGATACTAAGGTCGGAGAGTGACTTGGAGATCATCGAATCCACAACAAGAGGAATTATGCCTGGTTTGGGCACGTTGGTCCACTGGTCATCTTGATTGAAGGAGATGTGGACTTCTGACTAGCGAAGGCACTCGGGAGTGCTAGAGTCGATGGTGTTGACTTGACGGGTGAGGAGATTCTATTGGCTCTTAGTCTTTGAGGCAATCATCTCACCAAAGATCATGTTGATGGTGTGGTCGGGTGCTTGAAAATCATTGACCTTCGGCTGGTCAGCCCCCTACTCTGGCTTCTCTCTATCATCTTGGTACCGATTGTCATGCCAGGGCTGGTTCTGTGCCTCTCACACCATTTGATCTTGAAGATGGTAGCATCGACGGGTGGTGTGTGAGATGTTGGGGTGGAATATATAGGGCTTGCCGAGAAGCTCCTAAAACAAATCACTCCTGGTCCGAGGTTGCGCATTGGAGATTGTGGCAATGGTACGCTCATGCTTCCTTTGCGGCTGGTGGCTGCACAGGAAGACTTCGGTCGGTCTCGATCGCTCCGTCACGGAGAGCGGCTGTCTTCATACTGATGTCTTTTGTGCCATCAGCGGTGTCGGGAGTCTCAGAGGGTTTGCTGAGTCTGCTTGTGCTCAGCGTCCTTTGCATTGGCATACTAGTCAACGATGGCAATCATCTGCCCTGACATCGCAAGCTTGTTCATGATGAAGTTGTAGAAGATCTTGGAGGGCTTCCGAAGCTCCTCGAAGAAGATGTGGACGATGTCGGAATCGGAGATGGTGGCGATGGTGTTCCTCCTTTAGGAGAATCTGCGAATGTAACTTCGCAGGGACTCCTCCTCTCCTTACTAGATTTGACGTAGATTGTACCGAGAGACCGGTCTTTGCCGGATCCCTTGATAGTTAGAGATAAAGGCGTCACACAACTCGTCCTAGCTACGGATGGAGTTTTTGGGTAGGCTTGCCAGTTAGTTGATGTCAATTATATTTAAATTTAAATGTTTTAATTTATACTATAGACAATATATATTGAAAATTACGAGGCTAATGAGTCAGAAGCCAGCTCGAGTCACCCAAGAGGTGAGCAGAGCCTAGATTATAGCTCCATTCATGAACCGAAATCGTATCCTACAGAGCCCAGTCGAGCCTGCGTTTCCAGCCCCACCCACTCGCAGCGAACCTTGTATAGGCCAGCGAAGGAAAACATAGGTGATCAGTACGGGGAAGACGACGGATCGACAGCGATGAAGCATCCGGCGAGCCATGTCGGCCACGCAAAAAAGAAGCGTGAAAGGAACACAAGATGTAGATAGGCCGGTCCAAAACCATAAAGATATATGTTCGTACATGCATGCCAACAGTGGTACATGCATATACGCATGACACGCATGGCGCATGGTGGGAACAAACGGCACGTTGCTCCCTTCTTGTGCATATGTGCACGGTACTCTCTCTATGTATCACAAATTTGAAGGTAAAATCTAAATTAATAAGTGTCGTTTATTTTTATAAATCTAACGTTAAAAAACTAATATTATCCTTATTTTTTATTTTTATAATTATAGAAATAAATTATAACATTTTATTTTATCTATATCGAGCGTGTCACTATTAAATCATGCTGCGCATTTCTCTAATTACCGAATTTAATTGCAACACGTCATGCATGCAATGAAGTAAATGCACTTTGCACGCCTTTCGCTGGCGCCTGCGGGCAAGCGGGCGGCCGCTGATGGCATTGCGTCAGATTGAAGGGGAGAGAGAGAGAGAGAGAGAGAGAGAGAGAGAGGGGATTATTTGCTCGAGTAATTTCAGGGCAGAATGTAAGGATAGCATACTGATTTAATTTACCTTTTTTAGCGATTAGGCTCTGGTTGTTTCGGTTTATAATTATAGTAATCTAGTTTTTTTGCTAGATTATATTAACCTTTTAAATTATTATAATATACTCTAGATTATACTAAGTTGATCTGTTCATTTTATTTTATAAAAATAAACTAGATTACTATAATTATAAACTGAAATAAACATATTTGTTAAAAACGTGAGAAAATGTATTGTCCTAAGCGGCGACAATTGATAGCCGACTGATGACGACAGTTGACTGGTGTTTTGCCCAGAGGAGGAACAATACGAGGATAGAACTAATAACCAATTAACCCGTACAGCCTACAGGAATATATTTACGCAAATCCAACTACATGTTCATTACGTACCGGCTCCCCCGTCGACGGCAGAGTTGAGAATGGTGATGGGCACCATCACGTCCGCCGCACGCCGCCTCATCTTCCCTCCACCGCCGGCGCCGCGGCGCATTTGCTCGTCGTCCGCCGCCCGCACGCAGCCGGCAACGACGAGGACGAGAAGAAGCAGCAGCATCAGCGGCACCCAAGGCTTGGCGTTGGCGAACCCAGTGGTCCTCTGCATCGCCATCCTCTCTCACCTTGGATCAGCACTCAAACCAATCTTAAAAGCATTCGCCTTTCCAGCAGTGTAATTCTAAATTCTAATAATACAGCCTAGTCACCTGGAACCAAAATGAAATTAAATGCTGAAAAAGGCAGCAGATTAAATAGGCATCAGATATTTAACACACGCATATCAAGGGGATGATTCACCTAGCTACAAGGAAATGACCAGGGTAAGTACAATTAATTTGTACTATATACGATACCTGCATGCATTCCTAGCTAGGCACAAAGCAATTAAAAGCATATCAAAAGCAATTAAGGAGCTAGCGAATAGCCGAATATTAGGTTTCCATATGTGTACATATGCGCGTATATGGCATAATTAAAACACAATGATGCAGGCGTATACGCATGCACGACGAAATCAACGCATAATTTGGGACCTAATTAAACATTTAGACGGCAAGGGATGATTACAATTAAAATGAGAAGCAAAATATAACAGTACGAGTAATCGACTAAAGTGCTGAAAAGACAATTAACAAGAAAACGGGAACGTACGTACGTATGTACTCCGCGTGTACGCATCTTCTATGCGAACAAAACAGGAGACACGACGCAAAAAAATTAAAGCATGTATTTGTATGTATTTATTATACTCCCTACCAATAGTATAAGGCAGTATGTATTTGAAAAGGTTGTTTTTTTAATTTTGACTTTTTGACTAATAATTAAACTGAAAGTATATATTTTTACACACACACACACACACACACACATATATATATATATATATATATGATGTTGAATTCATATATAAAAAAGGATTTAATGGACAAAGTTTTATATCGAAAAATTCAAAAACTTAAACGGGTGACGGTTCATGGCAAATTCAAAAACTTTAACTCTAGATTATTTAATCTACTGATAAGGAATGATTAGATATAAATCTAATCCTACCTAATATATTCACTATTATCATATATATACTCACATACCATATACTCTAATATCTCTCCACAGTCCAAGCGTGAGTAAACCGGACGCTTATACTAGAGAAGATATTGATAAGAGTGTCCAATAATGATAGCCCTTTATACCATGTCGAGGTAGTCAAAGCAATGGAGTCAAATAAGTTGTGGACAAGGTAGCCACACGTAAGGTAGCCATGATCGATGTAGCCGAAGTTAGGGTACCTGTTGACACCAGAATTTAGATCGAGGTACTATCGGCATGACGAACCAAGTGGCTGGGCTAATGGGCCGCCGATAGAGCTTAAAGGCGAAGATGGGCTGCGCGTGGCGTGGGCTGATGCTTCGTATCATTTACCATTTAATTAGCAAATAGTTAGAGTCAGTTAAGATTCTGTGTTATCCACAAATAGCGTGTCTACCCAGCTATAAATAGGTAAGACCGGGGTCATTGTAAAGGAGTTCACACGACCAACTAATTAACTCTTCGACGCATTGCCAACTTTAGGTACGTAGCATTAGGGTGGTTCCCTGCCGGGATTAGGCTGTATCGATTAAGTCCGATCTCTGATCTCGATGGGGATAGCCTATTTGGTAAACTGATTAATGTGTTCATGGCTTTCTCGGTTGAGTTCGATACTGTGAGCAGATTGAGTAGGTTTGCTAGTTATCGGTTTAATGCATTGATTCGCTTTCTTGTACTATTCTTTATTACTCGGATCTATGCGTTTGCCGATCACGACGGTTTAATGGATTGTATTAGATTAGATTGCATGCCAATCGTCAACACGGTGCTGTCTCGGTTGGGTCCGATCCATGATGTTGACGGGGACGTATGTGGATCAGTTTGGTTCAATCTATTGGTCTAACGTTCATTAGAGTTTTAGCCGATGGATTATCTATTATTCTGTCGATCAGTTTAATCTTACTCGTAATTCTTTGGGGTAACATATCTTAACGCTGTCTCGGTTTAGTTTGAACTGTAGAGATTGATACTTTAGGGCATTAGTACTAGAGCCGATAGGTAGGATTTATATGCTTTCCACGATGCATCAGAGTTTTCACGTACGCTATCGAAGCCGATGCCGATAGGCCATCGCTGATAGTGTTAGAACATCTCACATTTGTTTCCTTGTTAATTGCAGGGTCAAATTAACTAGCACGTCTGTGAATACCTCTGGGTTATTTAGGACTTGCACTGGAGTTAAGCAGACTCTCCCAGACCTTCAAGTGTGAAGACGTAGGGATACCTGTGATTTTTACGTCAATACGCTTTCTTAGCACGCCTAGTGGAACCACTTTATAAATTTCAAGACTATTCCTCTTCATCAGCACCATGACTGGGAAAGAGGCCGAGCATGTCAATAACACTGTCATCCCTGTCACCATGGAGGCTCTAACTAATAAATAGAGTGAAGAGGTACAGTAGACCGTTGCAGATTTCTAGAAGCTGTGCTTGGAGTCCTTTAGTATGACTCGGCGTGGGCCAATTCAGAAGAGCCAACTGTCGATTCCATCTCTACAGGGAGAATCGAGTAGTCATAGCCCGCATGACCCGAGATCATTCTAGGACATGGTTAATGAGGCAGTAAATCATGCACTCATTAATCAATCTGGTGTATTGGTGAATACTTTACACGGGGTGATTAGGAAGACAGTGGACGGATCCATCGCTCAGGAACTATCCCAAGGACCAGTCTATCTTCCGCAGAGGTTATCGGCGCACATTGTCCTGAGCTCACCTCCGCCGATGATAACTCTCCTGCCACCAGTAACTTATAGGTTGGAGTGCAACATGGTGCCGAGTTTCATACCGCTAGCCTCGATACCGATTGGTGTGCAGCCGCAAGCATACCAACCTTTGGTGAGTGCACCTCTGTCGGGGTACCATCATATGGCTTATTATGGGCCTCAATGTCAATAGATGGGTATTGAAGGTGTTCTGCCCTAGAATAATTATCAGCATCAAGAGAGGGCAGCAACACCAATACATCATTATCTAGCGCTAAAAGAAGATGATTTCGCCTTTAAGATCACAAAGATTATGAGAGACCAGTTCGGGCTCAAACCAAAGGAACAAAGCTACATGTATCGGCATCCATATCTAGATTGGATCGATAGAGTGTCACTACCGAACAGGTACAAAGTTCTAGATTTTTCAAATTTTTTTGTTCAAAACAGTACTTCGACGGTTGAGCATATCAGTCGTTTCCTCATGTAATATGGAGAGGCATTGTCCGAAGAAGCACTCAGAGTTAGATTCTTTCCATTGTCCCTATCAAGATCAGCTTTCTCTTGGTTTTCCTCGCTACCACCGAATTCGATCAAGGGATGGGCCAATTTAGAGAAGCAATTCCATAAGTACTTCGCCAAGATTTAGGAGATGAAGTTGACAAACCTGACGGCCGTGAAACAATGTATTGATAAATCGGTGCCGAGATATATTCAACGCTTCCATGATGTGAGAAGCCGATGTTATAGACCCAGCCTGACCGACGCTCAGTTGGTCGAATTAACATTTCAAGGCCTTCTACCGTCAATTAGGGAGAGGTTTTCCTTATAAGAGTTTGACAGCTTATCGCACTTGGCACATAGGGTATCGGCACATGAGAGCCGATTTCAAGAGATGCGCAAAGAGAAAACACAAAAGCGAGTAGCACAGGTGCAATTTTACTCATCGAATTCAGAGAAGGAAGATTTCGATGGAGATATCACTTTGGCTGAATGGGCCAGATTGAAGAAGACGGTAACTTGTCTATGGGTAAAAGCTGCCGAGAAGGAACAAAAGTATGACTTTGACATCAATAAGGCAGATAAGATTTTTGACTTGTTACTGAAGGAGAAGCAGATCCAACTCCCACCAAATCATGTGATTCCATCGGCGAAAGAATTAAAGAAAAGAAAATATTGTAAGTGGCATAATACTGGTTCCTATAACACAAATAAGTGCAGTCTTTCGTCAGTAGATCCAATCCGCTATCGAACAGAGAAGAATAAAGTTTAATAAAACAGCAAAACCGATAAAGATAGATGGCAATCATTTCCAGTGAATATGGTGCATGTCGGCTCGTCGAGCTTTCATGGTAAAGAAAGCCGGACTCTAAGGCATCATACCAGAGCTCATCGGAAAGAAGAGAGGGAGCAACATGCCACGCCATATGTGCACAGTGAAAGGGCCGATCCGCATTGGGAGTGCACTTTTTTTTGTTTCTGTTGGGAAAATAATATAAGGCTCCCGTTTATCAAAGATTGCCCAAAATGTATCAAGAAGGGTGGCCAAGATGATAACAGTTCTGAAGATCAGCGCCCAAGGAAACGGATTCTTGTAAGAGACCGGCTGGGGTCACCCAATCAAGAGCCGGAGATTGTTGATCATCGACGTGTTCGAAATGAAGACAGGTGGCAAGGAGATCAGAACCCTGTGCAGAAGTCCGGATGGTGCCCGAAAAAGTTAACACGGAGTCAGAAAAGAAGGCTCCAACGTCAGAGGCATCGGGTGCAATTAATGGGAGAATATGAAGAATATCGGCAGAGTAAGCGCTAGGTCAGGAAGGAATGGCGCCCAAAAAGAAAGCCGAAACAGAGGAAAAGCTGATGAAGGTAAACATGATTTTCATATTGCCAGCAGAATACAGGGCACCCCTATCAGATAGTGAAAATGAAGAGGAGTCGGCTGCACAATTACTGCTACAGCCGCAACCAGCGACCTTCGAGAAGCTGGAGGAAGATGAACATCGGTATTTGAGGCCTCTATACATCAAGGGACATGTTGATGGCAAGACGATGTCAAAGATGTTGGTCGACGGAGGAGCCGCCATTAACACAATGTCTTACTCCACCTTTCACAAGCTTAGTAAGGTGAATGAAGACTTAGTGAAGACCAACATGGTGTTGAAAGACTTTGGTGGCAACTTATTAGATGCCAAAGGCACTTTGAACGTCGAGCTCACAGTTAGAAGTAAAACACTACCGACCACATTTTTTATGATTGACTGAAAAGGTTCATATAGTCTCTTACTAGAAAGGGACTGGATCGACGCCAACTATTGCGTTCCTTCTACAATACACCAAAAGACGAGTACCTGATGTCGATCATGAACTTGCTAGTTGATGCGGCATCAGGACATAAGATCATCAGTTTTATGGATGGGAATGCTGGGTATAATCAGATATTCATGGCAGAACAAGACATTCCAAAAACCGCTTTCAGGTGCCCCGGTGCCATCGTCTTATTCGAGTGGTCGTTATGACTTTTGGTTTAAGGAACGCCGAGGCGACATATCAAAGAGCAATGAGTTATATATTTCATGACTTGATCGGCTCGCTGGTGGAAATTTACATCGATGATGTCATCATAAAATCACAAGATGATGAAGGACATCTAGCTGATTTGAGAGGAGTTCTAGAAAGAGTAAAGAAGCATGGTCTTCGCATGAACCCAAAGAAATATGCCTTCGGCGTATCGGCTGGGAAGTCTTTGGGGTTTATGGTTCATGAAAGAGGAATTGAAATAAGTCAGAACATTATTCAAGCAATTAAGAAGACGATACTGCTAGGGAATAAAACAGAACTACAATCTTTGATCGGTAAGATTAATTTCGTCCGGTGATTTATATCAAATTTGTTAGGCCGATTAGAACCATTCATGCCAATGCTGAGAATAATAGAGGGAGATGAATTTATTTGGACCGATAAACATCAGAAAACATTTGATGAGATCAAGAAATACTTAAGCTCTCCTCCGGTTCTGATCTCGCAATGGCCTAGTAAACCGTATAAGTTATATTTGTCCGCCGATGATATAAGCATTGGGTCGGTGTTGATTCAATAATTAGAAGAAAAAGAATACGTCGTGTTTTATTTAAGCCAACGATTATTGGATGCCGAAACGAGGTACCCCGCGGTTGAAAAATTGTGCCTATGTATTTATTTCTCTTACACTAAATTGAGGCACTATATACTATCGGCGCAATGCACGATCATATATAAGACTGATATCATTAAGTACATGCTATCGGCTCCAATTTTAAAGGAGAGGATAGGCAAATGAGTATTTACATTAACAGAATTTGATTTACAATATAAATCGGCTAAAGCGGTCAAGGGTCAAGTTATCGCCGATTTCATTACGCAGCACAGAGATAGAGCAACAGACTATGTGGAGTCGATACCATGGACGCTTTTCTTCGATGGGTTTATTTACAAGCATGGATGCGGCATCAGGCTGGTGATCATATCGCCTCGGGGGGCAAGCTTCAAATTCGCTTACACTATTAAGACTTACCGTACCGATAATCAGGTGGAGTATGAGGCAGTCCTCAAAGGGTTGAAGTTGTTAGCTGGGATAGAAGCCGATGCCATCATGATCATGGGGGATTCCTTGTTGGTAATCAGACAACTGTCTAGGGAGTATGACTACAAATATGAAAATTTGAGGGTTTATTTTGAAAAATGTCAAGAGTTATTGAAGGAATTCAAGATGGTGTCGCTGACGCACATATCAAGAAATCAGAACTTAGAAGCCAATGACTTATCACAAACCGCATCAGGGTGTCGGCCAACGGATAAGCTAGTTGAAGCAGAGATAGCCGATATCGACGCTGAACACTGGAGGGCCGAAATAGTAAGCTACCTACGGGATCCATCCCAATCTGCCTCAAGAAAGCTCCACTATAAAGCACTAAGATATGTATTACTAGATGAGAAATTGTATTATCGAATGATTGATGGGGTTTTATTAAAGTGCCTAAATCTAGAAGCCAAGGTCGTAATGTGCGAGGTACACGAAGGAATTTGCGGAACCCATCAATCGGCCCACAAGATGAAATGGCTACTATGATAAACAGGGTATTTTTGGCTGACAATGCTCAAAGATTGCTTTAAGTATTATAAGGGATGTCAAGATTGCCAGAAGTTTGGAAACATTCAAGAAGCTCTCGCATTGGCTATGAATCTGATCATCAAGCCATGGCCATTGAGAGGTTGGGAAATTGACATGATTGACCAAATCTACCCGCCATCTAGTAAGGAACATAAGTTCATACTAGCAGCGACCGACTACTTCACCAAATGGGTAGAGGCGATACCTTTGAAAAAGGTGACATCCTAGGAGGCAATAGAGTTCATCAAAGAGCATATCATTTATAGGTTTGGGATTTTGCAAACAATCACCACCGATCAAGGATCGGTATTTATGTCAGAAGAGTTCCAACAGTTCGCTACCGGCATGGGGATCAAGTTGCTAAATTCATCACCTATTATGCTCAAGCCAACGGCCAAACCAAAGCCTTAAACAAAAGTCTAATAAAATTGATCAAGCGTAAGATCATAGAACAACCCAAGAAGTGGCATACGACGCTGGCCGATACACTATGGGCATATCAGATGGCTTGTCATGAGTCAACCCAGGTGTCACTCTATTAGTTAGTCTATGGACACGAAGCCGTACTACCATGGGAGACAAACATCGGCTCTAGGCGACTGGCACTTCAAGACAAGTTAACAGCCGATGAGTACTACAGATTGATGACCGATGAGTTAGAAGATTTGGCACAGAATCAGCTTCGTGCGCTCAGAAGGGTAGAGGAGAACAAGGCAAGGGTGGCAAGGCATTATAATAAGAAAGTGTCGACCAAATCATTTGAAGAAAATGACTTAGTCTAAAAACTCGTGCTACCAAATCATCCTAATTGGGAGGGTCCCTGTCGGATAAGTCGAGTTGTACCAGGCAACGCCTACTTGTTAAAGACACTAGAAAGTGAAGAGTTTGTGAAGGCGCTCAATGAGAAGTACTTAAAGAAATACCACTCGAGCGTCTGGATCGAGACCTAATCAGCCAATAGTCCGATGCACAAAAAACAAAGTCATCATCTAATAGCCGATACCGAGGGTATCGCCTTTAGAAAAAATTCAGATAGCCGATACCAATGGTATCACCTTTATACCAAAAGCAAAAAATGAAACATTGCAAGCAAAGCAGAGTATCACAATAAGTGATTATGAGAGAAAAGTTTAGAGAATTATAACAGGAGTAAGACATCAAAAAGGAAAATATACAACTACTCATGGGTCTTCGAGGAAGGTGATGAGTGTAGCCATAGCATGGTCATGAACACTGTTAATAGTCACCAAATCCCGATGGTCTTCCTTGTCACTCTTAGGGATCAGCTTTGTCTGTTGATAACGATGAAGGATGTCCTTGGTGTAGTTAGACAGATCCTATCTTTGGGAGATGATCTCCTTCGGTATTTCAGCCAGCCGCTTCTCGCACAAGGCGATCTCAGTACAGACCTCGTCAAGCTAAGAAAGAAGCTCTTCTTCCCTAGATCGAAGCTGCGTGATCTCATCGTTAATCATAGAGGGTTTAGCAAGCAGGGCATCAAGATTCTCTTTCTTAGCCAAGATAACATCCCGATCGACTGGACTGTGCTGGCGCTGTTGTCTCCGCTCGGCATGATCGGCTAACTGTTGCTGGATGCGTTGATAGCGTAGCTGGAAAGCTTCAAAATTTAAATTTGGAGACAAGTCCTCCAGCTAGTCCGTGGGTAGCCGATCCTCGATGTCAGTAGACCTTGCTCTAATCGGCGCCGAGTCGGTCACAAGCGCGTCGATCGGCTCCTAGAGATGCCGTAAGACATCAACCAGGACCGCACGAACATCGTCGGGGATAGGCGTGGCTTTGATCGGGGCACCTTGATCAGCCGGAGCGTCATCAACCACCTTGATGTCAAAAGAAAACATCTCGACAAACTCCTGCACATGGAAAGCGTAATGAACATAACGACAAAACATACGGCAGAAAGAAATAAGGGGCTAACCGATGGCAGCCCAATAGGGTCGGCAATGGCCGATGGCATGGTGGCCTAAACAGGATCTCTAGAGGAAGCTCCTGGGTCACCAGAAGCGATGGTAGGTCCCAACTCAACGGCAGGATCAATCGATGAGTCAGAAGCCATCGACATAGGATGGGAACCAGTCATTGGACTCACCATCGACTGATCAACCATGAACACAACAGGGTTCACGGTAGCTGGATGATCGCCCACACCTAGGACGATAGCCATAGCCTGTCAAATTACAGAGTCAGCAAAGGAGAGACAAGAATAAGCAAGCTAACGATAGCAAAGTCACTCAAAGGTACTAGCGTCGCTGATGGAGGAGGATCCGTCACTGTGATAGGAGATCTTGACGGTATTGGCAGATCATGAGGAGCCGATCGCTGCGGATGGGAAGGGACCACAGCAATCTTCTTAGGCGGCAGAGCGGTACTCCTCGACGCCTTAGGTGCCCCGTGTTTTTTCACCCCTTTGCGAGCGGAAATGATAGTGATTGATGGGGCAGCGTTCAATAGAGCAATCGAGGTTTACGCGTCACATCCCAAATTGGGATTGTCCGATGGCAAGGCATAGTGGATCGGCTTCCCGCTCTGGCTTCGCATCGGCACGGTAGGGTACGTGTCCTGCAAGAAATAAGCACGCAACGCCTGAGTACTTATAGTGAAAATGAAGCAGAAAGATTCGGTAGAAGATAAAGCTGATACCTCATCATCGGTCCCTGGGAAATCGGGGTCAAAGCAAGAACAGATGGAAGACGAAAGAAGATTGAAAAGGTGAAGCCTCCATTCACTCAAAAACCGCTCAAATGAAATAGAGACATCGGTGCAAGGGGAAAAACCCTCCAACTCACGAAAAGCAGGACCAGGAGCAAAGGTCTTAACATATTGGTGCTCCAGCGATCAGATACTGCATCGAGCTCTGATCTTGCCGAGGAAGAAGATATCCATCGGTAACTGACCAAGACTAAACTGATGGGAGTACACTATCGGATGGTAAAATTCATAGGGAGGTTCAGATGGTCTCTGAGGAAGGCCGATAGGAAGAAGCCTAGGCTAGATGGCAGCAAAGGAGTTGGTAGTAGAAGTTTTATCGAGCCCAATCTCCGACGGCCAAAGATGACTCGTATCTTCAAAATCATCGGTGCGGAAGTAGAAGAACCACACTTGGACCGATTTCACAATACCAAGATAGAATAGCCTGAAGAACTCACCCACTCCATTGGCCGATAAGGGGGAACCTTCGAACATAATTATTGCTTCATAGAAAGAAGTGCATCGACGGGTACGAGGCTATTCACCTTCACTGTAATCCTTAGGGAAGCGGAGGTTGAGCAGATGCGGACATATGACAACCTCGCTGGTGTATGCATTCAGCCACATCTGTACAAACAACCAAGGTCCGTGGATCTGATCGATCGACCACCCACACAAGAGCCCCTCCACAATCCGATGCAGCATGCGAAAAGGTGGATCCAAGAAGAATATGGCTAATCGGCAGCTTACTATGATCAGCCAGGCGTTCGGCTAGATAGTAATAATCCTTAGATGGGCCGCAAGGGGAATCACAAAAGAAAAAGTGCGTAGCCACATATTAAGAAAAGCGGCGTGCTCTCGCGTGCTGACGGTACTAGACTTCTTATTGTGGTGCTCGATATATCTTTTCCAAGTGCTAAATCCACTGGCTTGAAGACGATGTGAAGTTCTGATCCAAAAATCAACGTCATAATTGGTCTCTACAATTTCAAGACCGGTCAGCATCGCCACGTCAAGAAGGGTTGGCCCCATTATCCCATGACCAAAGATGAAGGCACTGAGGGCATCAGACCAAAAGAAGCAGGCCGATACCTACAGGGGATAGTCTACTGGCGGATCGACCAACGATAACCCGATATAGTGACCAATCTTCATCTCGTCCCAATACATGCGGTGAGTAGCCGATACTCATAAATACCAATCCCTCCATCCAAGTACCATGCTGGGCCAGGCACTAAAGCTATTTTCCCAGTCGGACAAATCCCGAGAAGCGATGTGAAAGGGGATGCGATCGGTCTCATAGTTAATCAATTCGGCTAGATCGGCTCCACCGCAGGGCCCTAATCAATACATGGAGGAATTTGTGCCTAGCGGGTTCAACAGCTGGTTCCTAGCGTTCTACAAGAGCAAGAAGAAAATGATCTACAGTGCCTAGGTAAATTATGAAGAAGCAATAAACAAGTACCTTAGGGATCCCATCGTTTGAAGCAGTCGTAGGGGTGCATGACGAAGAAGCCATTGGTGGTGGTGGTGAGTGGCATCGGATGTCCAGGCAAATCTGGGAACATGAACGGCGGTGGAGGTGAACCGGCGGAGACGGCGAGCTCAAAAGGTTTTGCCGAAAGTGAGAGAAAGTTTGGAAGCTTGCAATGGAAGAGAAATGTTTCAGGCTTTATAACAACAAAGCTACGCCGGTTGAGTTCCCAATGCAAAGCCGAAGCGACACAATGGTTGCGAGGTTCTAGGAGAAATTTGAAACATGCCCTCTCACATCCTGAACTCGTGGGGCATACGCCACACCGTTACGGATGCACCCCAACTGCCACGAGCCTATTTATGAGAGACGGTCAAAATTTATCAACAACGACTGACTTGGGGGGGGGCATCACACCCGTTCGAAGCCGATGGACTCAAAGATTTTCAGCCGAACGGCTAGAAGTTTGAATTTGGAATTTTTCGAATTTTACAGCGCAAGAAGAGAGGCGCTTGACCAGTAGTGCCAGTAGGCCGATCGAAGTACCTGTTCAGCCAAGTAGTTTAAAGATTTTCATATAAGTTTCAAGGACTCATCGGTAGAAAGAAAAAGAATGATAGGCGATGAAGGAATTTCACAAGAGACAGGTCTTTCGAAGGTATTATATTATTTACAGAAAAGATATTACAAAGCCGACTGCAGAATTTGGAGTGATTACAAGGTACTAAGGTAACGCTCTAAGGCAGAAGCTGCATCGGCTCGATCCCCCTTGACACATACGACTGTATCGATGTCGACCTCATAGCTTCCATCAACCTTCCAGAGGGTTTGTTGCTTCTAGGAGCGCTCCTCATTTAGGTTGATCAGATTGTCTTTCTTGAACTGAATCTTAATCAATAGATCATCTAGAAATTTTTGCCGGGTTGCCATACAGTTCCAGAGCTGGCCTAGTCAGTCAATCCAAAGTCTTATTCTCTGGAGGATGCCATCTTCTTCCACTTTGAGCTGATTCAGATATGCCTAGTCTTAATCGGGCAGATTGAGCAAGAACTAGAGTTGTTGTTCGGCTATACGCACCTTGGCATTAACTGAATCAAAACTCTGCTGATGAACCCTTTGCATCACACGATCGGCAAGGCCAGAATGCACATTATGGTAAGCCGATTGATGATCGCGGGAGAAAGCCCGTGAGAAGCTATCGGCCAAACCCTCGGGGAGCTAATCTGCTACGATTTGGAGTTGAGCTCAGGTTGCTTCGATGTCTTGAAATAAGAGGCCGATCGGGTGATGAAGGTGCACAAGCAAGGCCGATAGGTCACTATGTATTGGGTCTCAGGAGAAGAAAGCTCTGTCTGACGACTGGGATTCCTAGAGAGAACAGAAGATAAGCCAAAGGATTCATAGAAAAAATACTACACAGCAAAGATGGAGATTACCTGAGGGAATCGACAAGCGGATGATGAACTTATGCCCAAAAGAGAGTCTTCAGAATTATTGTCCTCATTGAAATAAAAATTGAGCAGCAGTTCATTCGGAAGCCGATTCAGGTCGTGATCACTATCAGCACTGACCGACTGAGTTGGGACTTTTGAGTTCCCACAATATGAGGGGCTTAGCGAGTTGAGATTCGGTTCAGTAGGAGCCTGGAGTTCGAGAGTTAGAATGGAATGCACAAGAATTCAAAAGAAACTAAAAGCAAAAATTGTGCATATGAGGCCAAGTATGTCATGAAAGACACACCGGATCATGATCGCGGGACACACTGTGCTGAGGAGAACTCGTCTTCAACTTATTGTGCGGCGAAGAACTTGGAGCGTAAAAGGCCACGGTAGGAGAAAAGAGAGAGAAGATGCTGGTGTGTGGTGAAGATGACCGAGCTTGAAGAAAGAGGCTTATCGGGCAAGTTTTATATCCGCTCGGTGATTTGGCGATACAGTTCTCAAGGAAAGATTTCGAAACATGATGTTTCGCATTCCAAACTCGGAGGGCATGTGTTGACACCAGAATTTAGACCGGCGCACCATCGACATAACGAACCAAGTGGCTAGGCCGATGGGCCACCGATAGAGCTTAAAAGGCGAAGACGAGCTACGCGTGGCGTAGCCTGATGCTTCGTGTCATTTACCATTTAATTAGCAAATAGTTAGAGTCAGCTAAGATTCTGTGTTATCCACAAATAGCGTGTCTACCTAGATATAAATAGGTAAACCCAGGGTTATTGTAAAGGAGTTCACACGACCAACCAATTAACCCTTCGGCGCATCGTCAACTTTAGGTACGTAGCATTAGGGCGATTCCCCGCTGGGATCAGGCTCCATCGGTTAAGTCTGATCTTTGATCTCGATGGGGATAGCATGTTTGGTAAACTGATTAATGTGTTCATGGCTTTCTCGGTTGAGTCCGATACTATGAGCAGATTGAGTAGGTTTGCTAGTTATCGGTTTAATGCATTGATTCGCTTTCTTGTACTGTGCTTATTGCTCGGATCTATGCGTTTGCCAATCACGATGGTTCAATAGATTGTATTAAATTAGATTGCATGCCGATCGTCAACACGGTGCTGTCTCGGTTGGGTCCAATCCATGGTGTTGACGGGGACGTATGTGGATCTGTTTGGTTCAATCTATTGGCCCGACGATCATTAGAGTTTTAGCCGATGGATTATCTGTTATTCTGTCAATCGGTTTAATCTTACTCATAATTCTTTGGGGTAACATATCTTTACGCTACATCGGTTTAGTTTGAACTGTAGAGATTAATACTTTAGGGCATTAGTACTAGAGCCGATAGGTAGGATTTATATGCTTTCCACGATGCATCATAGTTTTCACGTACGCTATCAAAGCTGATGCCGATAGACCATCGTCGATAGCATTAGAACATCTCACGTTTGTTTCCTTATCAATTGCAGGGTCAAATTGACTAGCACACCACGAACATCTCTGAGTTATTTAGGACCTACACTAGAGTTAAGTAGACTTTCTCAGGCCTTTGAGTGTGAAGACATAGGGATACCTACGATTTTTGCGTCAACAGTACCGATGACAAGAAAGTCACCTAAAGCCGTGGACACATAGAGAAGCATCATGAAGTGATCACGGGCATGCACGATGGCACTAGCAAACTGAGATGTGCAATGTGCACTAAAGGTGAAGACGGTGATACAACCGTGGCAGTCGTTGAGGGACACCGAAGAGCTGATCTGTCTAAGTCGTCAAGTACGAGACACCACATTGGGTTTGCCTAACCTAAGAGCAAATCAAGACGAATGTGCACAATAGTGTTGCCAAGACCGCATGGATGAGGGAAGGGACCATTATGAACCTTGTGCCATTGTCAAAGGGGACTAGCAGAGAAGGCCTCCGAGACGATCGTGGCACAAAGCGACGCAAACAGAGAAGTGCAGTTACAACTTGCTATTGTCAAAGAAGACATAACAAGTCAAAGAAGAGATGACGACGCTGGTGACATGGTGCAGTGGATGAAGACGAAACAATAAAGTTAGGATAGATGTAGTTGGATCAATGGCCTAGAGCAGCAATAGTGGCGGTGGGAGGAAGATGCAATGACTGTGCTTGAAGTAGGCAAACAAGAACCCGAGTAGCTAACAATGACCAAAATGGCAGTGAAGACGATGAGAGCGATGACGCTACGGCCCAAAAGTTGACATAACGGTAGTTCATGTCAATGCAGTGGTTGAAGATCCATGAGCAACAATATTGTGGCCCAATGAGGTGACACAATAGTAGCTCGAAGCTTGATGGCGTGGCATGCGTAGTTGAAGAATATCTATCCTAAAGAGGTCGATGCTCAATCAGGTGATCAAGCTAAAGGTGTGTGGGACAACCAAAGTGGAAGCAGTGATACATGAAGTCGAGGAGCGACAGTGGGTGACACAAACCTAGTGAATGACAAAAAAAATAAAATAGCAACAGTATAGTGACCAGCGGGCCACTGATCAAATCCTATCCAACCATGATGACACGTATTTTCCTCTCTCTATCTCCTATTTAGAGCAAGCACAGGAGATCCCATCGATGTCAAGAGTTCAGTTCTAGCTAGCTTCGGCCCAAGCAGGGTTGTCTGATACTCTAGCTTCAATCTCCATATGCCATGGAACAACAACCAATCATGCTAGTGAACTACGATGATGGTTACTCATCAGGAAAGAAGAGGGCCTGCAACTAGACCAAGGTTGGTGTAGGTGTTGGTGTCACCATAGCCTCCAAAGGGCAGCATCTCCTTGCCTCGTGCAGACTAGCGATGATGGGGAACCACGGTGGCAGTGGACATGATGCGCAGAGATGGCGACATGCGCAATGCGCAAGACAGGCGGTAGCCAGTGGAGATTGGTATTGTGCTTGTTTCTTGACGATGAATGAACGATGCTAAGGAAATTAGACGACGAAGATAGCCACCCTGAGAGGATTAAGATCCACTCCTAGGAGCGAGCGACAACAGAAGCGTAAGAGCAGCACTAGATCGGCCATACCATGTTGAATTGTGAGAGGGGAGAGGATGTGAATATTGGGTTGTGCTGTATTGAGCCTCAGGAGCCGATATATAGGAGAAAATGTATTGGGAGATAAATTAGGTAATTTATAAATAAGGAATGACTAGATATAAATCCAATCATACCTAATATTCTTGCTATTACCATATACTCATATACTATATACTCTAATAGAGATTGGCATACATATACATTGCCAGTTCACAACATATTATCGGAGAATCAAGGCTATAAGAATTAAATACTTATTTTAAGGCTGTCGAACTAGCACCTATGAGAGGAACATCAGTAGAAACAAAACTTAGGACAGGGGTCATGACCTCGATATCACCATGTACTTTGACCATCTTGCCATGTACGCAAGAATGTTAACACTGTATTCTCTCCTTATCTTTCTCCTATAATCATAATTTGAGCAATAATGAGTACAAACGTACTCAACAAGCCATTACATACCGGTCGGAGCTAGCAAAAAAGTAGAGAGAATACACAAAATAGACTTTATGAACTGATTTTTGAGCTAAGAGATTCAAATTTTACATTTACAGGGGTGCACATATGGCAAGTTTAAGATAATTTGTTTTTTTGAGAGGGTGCTGAGGCACCCCTCCAATCATGCTCTGCCCTTGATTATACAATGATGCAAGTATGCACATGGCAAACAAGGAATGGTTAAGTTATTTTGTGAAAAGCCAGATTTGCAATATCATTTTATAAAGCCTAAGACCTAGCAATGACTAAATTAAGTTTTATTATCCAATTCATCTTCAGCACTCAGCATTCCATGGTTGTATCGCGTAATGATTTTTTGAGGTTTATTAGTCTCTCTCATATGTTCAAGAGGTTCTAGCCACCAGCTTGAAAAATATATGCAAGCTATCAATACTCAATCCCATCAAAATGTATGAATTTTGAATCTAGTCAAGAGTAATACAAATCTTAACACTCCTTTAACCTTGAGAACGGTTAGTCGAATAGATTAATTTTACTCATAGTTCCATGGATGTAATGATGTACACTTTACCAGCACTCTAGGACGTATCAAACATATGAACTTTGTCACGGCAAGGTTTTTTTTGTTCCTAATGATTGTGGTACATCCGCATGCACCTAAATTCATTTATCCTAAGCCATGAGAGGAGTTTTGGTGCTACCGAGATCAAAGGAGAGAGAAGCAAGAGTGTCGATATGACTCATCACGATGATCTACAAGTGATGACAAGCTTATATGCACTTCTATTTTGGGTTCAAATATTGAGTATAGAATCACATGTATAGTAAGGTAGCATAAATTGTTCGCTTGATTAACCTCCCAGTGAACGCTTGCGCGTTAGGAGTTTTGATACACTAGCTAGTTAGCTCTACTAACTTATGTTAACTTTTTGTGAGATCATGTGCATGATCATTGATGTGTGATGAACAATTGGTTTGATGTTGATATGGGTGATAGTTGATTGTTTGATATTTGATGGTGAAGTAGCCACATCAACTGTTGGGTTTGTATCGGATTGGCTGCATCCCATTAGACTCGATGAAGCCATCGGCTATTGGGTTTGTACCCCATCGACTCTATAGTGTGACATCGACTATGCCATTAGCCCGCTACTGTATTTTGCTCTTTTAGATCAAGCTGTCGGCTGATAACTATCGGACCGCTGTGGGTATGGTGGTTAGACCAGATGGCTCGGGTTGTTGGAGTCTGAGTTGGTCTATGTGCTTAATGGTGTATATGCGTTACATATACTGTGTTTATGCTATTTTGAGTCATGTTGGAAAAAACTTATGCTTGAAAAATAGTCATGATCGATGACGATGATCGGAGCTAGGTTTGGGGAGCTAAGGTTCAAAACGATCAAGGAAATCATGTGGAATGCTCGGGCTATAGAACGGTGCACATGAATACAAGGTTTCCATATGATGTACGCCTAATGTGTGCTGATATGGAAAGAGAGAATCCTATTTTCGTGGCTCTAAGTGGCAGCCACGTGAGGAGTATATATATACATTAGAGGAGAGAGCAAAAAGTACATCTAAAGAGAGAAAAAATAGGGTTTAACCTTTGCTCTTCTATCTAAGGTTTTGAACATGGATTTGGAGTGGTATTATAAATGCACCTTATAAATACTTATATGCAATAAATATTCATCTTTAAGCATCGAGTGTGGTATTCATATTATTTCTTGTTAACGTCCCTCGGTTTGCATGGTTTTGGCGCAATATGTGATTTCACATTTTCTTGTGACTTGGTTTGAGTTGATCTATACAAAACCTTGCTAGGACATTAAGAAAGAGTTCTAGAAACCTTGATGTTTGGGAGTAATCTAGATTTTAGTTTTTGGTTTATATTAATCTTATTTAACTCTATAGTATATTTTGAGGGATATAACTTTTGATTGGAAACTCTAATTTGAGCGATTCTTGTTGCATTAGATTCGTAATAGAGTCTATTTTCTGCTGTTAAAATTTCAGATCAATTGGGGTTATGGATTGAAATTTACTTAAAATTTACTATTCTCTATCAGACAGTTTTCAGTTAGGGGTTCCGCAACCATTCATCCCCTCTAGTTGTCGTGGTTAGCGTTTTTCGATCTTTCACTTTTTAGGTTCTTTGTTGTGTAAGTTTTCATTCTGAACTTGGTACCTCTACATGTATACCTACGACAGACTAGCTAGTGTAGAGTGAATGATCTTAGAAATAGCATCGAAAGGAAAACTTGTGTCGGCTTCATCAGAATCTTAGAAACAGGACCCAAAGGAAAATTTGTGTTGCCTTCAATGTATTCACTAGATAAGATTATAGATCAGATGTCAAATATCGTTGTGGCATGTATTGTCACATGGGTAGGGGCAATCGATAGCCTTCACTTCAGCTCGACCAAAGTACCAGTCACCAACAGACTTTGCAATCCCCTGCACATGAAACAACATCATGGAACATAAATCTCGATGAATAATCACATTCAGATTCTCCATATGCACGTACTTAAACGTTTGCCCGATCTTGTAGCTCTGAATATTTACACACACACACACACTTGGTAGGTATAGTAGTACCTTGTTTTGGAGAGCAGGAGAGACACCTGCTGCATTGTTCCAGGTGGCCGTCGTCTCGGACTGGCAGTGAACGAAGCACGAGTTGATGAACAGCCCGTTGCGGCTGGACTCGGAGAAGTCTCTCACCGCTGCAACCATTTGATCCCTGAAACCTGCATATAAATACAAATGCATAAATTGGGTTCAGATCAGCTTCACCTCGTTGTCTGACCAACTGATTAATAACGTATTTGACGATCAATGAGAAAAAACAGTAGATGAAAATATGAAATGACAATTGTTTATGCTTGGTTGGTTACCTTGCAGGAACTGCAACTGAGACGCATTGCAGGCTAAGTGGTTGGATTTGCAGGCTTGCCAGGCGCCGCTGGGGTCCGCCGCGTTTGGGGCCAGGCTCTCCTCGATCTGACGAATCGATCACACATTTGCATTCGGTTATATTCTTCATCAATTAATCGATTTGAGCATATCGATTTGCTAGAACGAGAATTTTCATACTGCATCGATCAACCATCGAAAGCAATACTTGCGTACCTGCCAGGCATCGTATGCGGCATTTAGCAGGAAGATCGGTGTCTTTATGCTGTCGATGATGTTCTGAGGGAAGAAGCACTGCAGATTCATAGTACAGGCGAGATGATGCTTATGCTATTGCATAGATGTAAACCATTTTGATAGAAAATTCGTTCAAATCATCTGCTCTCCAGCCTAATCGATCCATGAATCAGCATGCATTATGCTATATACATGCATAATTGCATACGCAGTACGCACCGAGGTGGCGTCGAGATGGTCAGTGCAAGTCTTGGGCAGGTTGGGAGCCACACCATGCAGGGCGACGACGCCGTCGTAGTAGGACCTCAGGCTCCTCGCGCCGGCGACGTCCACGCTAGAACGCATGCATGCAGCGACGACCGATGAATTAATGCATGGAAATATGGAATTGTCACTGGTCGTCAGATATCATCAGTATACGACGTGTGTACGTACGCGTCGAGGAAGAGGCCACCGTCGGAGAGGCACTTGACGGTGGTGGCGGCGTCGGGGAGGAGGGCGCGGAGCTGGTCGCAGTGCAGTATCGCGGCCAGACCCCCGGCGGAGCAGCCGGTTAGCAGCACCTGCTCGGCGGAGGCCATGCCGGCGTCGAGGAGGTGCTCGATGATCGCCTCCCAGATGCGCTGCCCCCGGAAGTGGAGGCCCAGTGCCTATTACGATGACGACGATCACTCATTCAGTTAACTGACTCAAGCATAGAACAAATTTTAAAATTGAACAAATTTTTGCCAAATTTGAACAATTTTCCGCTAAACCCAAACAAATTCAAATTTTGATTCGTGGATTCGATGGATCACCTCGTTGTAGGTGTCTCCGGCGAAGGACGCGCCGTCGCAGTAGCGGATCTTGACACGGTTCCAGCTGTAGAAATCTGTTGTTCGTGGTGATCAGTACGATCATGGCGTCCGTCGTACGTCGCCATTGACTTGATTAGCATTCCTGATGATACAGCGAAGGGAGTAAGCGAGGGAAGAGATGGACGGACCGGGGTTGTCGGCCGGGGCGGCGCTCATGATGCCGGTGAAGAAGACGCGGCGCTCCATGTGGTCGGAGGAGCCAAGGCGGCTGCCGTTGCGGTACCGGCACGCCATCGCGTCGTTGCACCACCCGCCGCCCTCCAGGTTGATGACCCAGCTCCTGTTGCCGGCGCCGGACCCGGTGTCCAGGTGGTACGCCGGCGGTGTCCCGTCGATGCACACTGCAATGCAACATCAAGAATAGACAGTTAGGCACACAAACACGGAGATCATGGATTTTTTAAGCGCTATGCCAGCTCGATCGTTTCTTGTATCCAATCCAAACATCGTGAAAAATAACTTAAAACTTTACCGCACAAATCATAGTGCATGTAAATATGTAAATTGAATTTTAACCTTTCATGTCTATATCAAGAGCGAGAGGCACTAGGGGATGAGAGATGCAATAGCACCAAGAATTGGGACAATCCTCAGATGAATCACAACAAAACTAACCTCTAGCAGTGCAACCAGTGGCATAGCTAGAAATATTTTGTTGGGTGTGCCTACGTGGCTAGGCATAGGAGAAAGGGTTGGACAGGCCTTTTGGACATTTGTATATGTTACATTTTAAAATAACGAAAGTCAACTAGTTCGGTTGGTTGATAGCCGACAGGTGACGACAGTTGACAGGTATTCTACCCAGCGGAAGAACAATACGAGGATACAGCCTACAGGAATATACTTACGCAAATCCAGCTACATGTTCATTACGTACCGGCTCCCCTGTCGACGGCGGAGTTGAGAATGGTGATGGGCACCGTCATGTCTGCCGCACGCCGCCTCATCATCTTCCTTCCACCGTCGCCGCCGCCGTGGCGCATCTGCTCGTCGTCCGCCGCCCGCACGCAGCCGGCGGCAACGACGAGGACGAGAAGAAGCAGCAGCGTCAGCGTCTCCCAGGGCTTGGCGTTGGCGAACCCAGTGATCCTCTGCATCGCCATCCTCTCTCAGCTTGGATCAGTCGACACCGATGAGTAGAAAAAGGCAGCAGCTTAAATCGGCATCAATATTTAACACGCGCATATCAAGGAAATGACCAGGGTAAGTACAATTAATTTGTGCTATATATACCTGCATGCCTAGCTAAGCACAAATCAAAAACATATCAGAAGCAGTTAAGAAGAAAATATTATGTTTCCATGTGTACATTTGCGCGTATATGGCATAATTTAAACACAATGATGCAGGCGTGTATACGCATGCACGACGAAATCGACGGATAATTTATTCGAGGGCGAATTAATTTGCCACCTAATTAAGCATTTAAACGGCGAGGGATGATTATAATTGAAATGAGCAGCAAAATATACGCGTAACCAACTAAAGTACTAAAACGGGAACGTACGTATATACTCCGCGTGTACGCATCTTCTATATATGCGAACAAAACAGGATACACGGTGCAAAAAAGGCACGTATTTATATGTATTTACGATATACTTCCTCCGGCAAATAAATAATATAAGGTTGTATGCATTTGAAAATGCCATTTTTTTAATCTTTGACTAATAATTAAACTGAAAACATATATTTTGTATTATATATGTGATGCAATTTACTTTATGTATAATTTTTTTCATTTAGTATTGATGATATATTATAAAAATGAATTTGAAAAAGAACTGTGGCTGCTGGGATTCGAGCCCAGGTCTCCACGGCCACAACGTGGAATTCTCACCACTAAACTACAGCCACATTTTGAATGAAAAGCTAGTTTACCTTTTGTGTACATAGTTGAGACTTACAGATTATTAAGACAGGTTATTGCTACGGCTTAAAAAATAATAACATGTTTAGAAACCAGAACTTATTGTATAAATAAGACGTAAATCTATTTTTATTACCGTGGGTGGAAAAAAGCTCCCGTTTTAATGCTACCTAAGCTTATTTGTGTCTATACGTCACACAATGACCAAAAATATCTTAAATAATTGCATTATCAATTAAACACCAAAAAAATAAGTATAAGATAATACAATATTTACTAGATAGTATTTAAAAAATTGTTTAGAACATTACATCAAGCTTTTAGAGTTTTTTTTTACAGTAACTTATTTAAACGGTAGGCCTAAGTTAACTTCTAAATAAGCCAAAACTGTCGATAAGGTGGTCTTACTATCTTACCCTATTCATATTCGCTACAAAATCAAATTTACAGCGAATCATCTGTTCGCCTATTAGTATAGTGCAACAATTTCTATTGCATACCACCATACCAGTAGTATAGGGCACCAACCGAGATCGTCAAAACTCAACTAAACAGCTACCGATTTGAAGTTACGGCTTGAACATAGAGGCGTGCTTGCCGAAGGTGTTTCATTAGCAAACTAATAAACAAGCAGAAACATCGTTCTGATGAATTTATTGTTTGGACTGAAAATAGTCCGCAAAGAGATCTCAAAAAAGTTTGAACCCCGGCGAGATCTATACAAACATTACACAATTTCTGCAGAGCTCCTCTAAACAGAATATCCTCACTTTCCAAGCTATCAAGAACATGATTTGTCAGATTATTCATTCATTCACAGTCTATCAATGAATGGACCAGCCGATTGTGGAGCTCTTTTAAAAATGAGCTGCAACCGACCTGTAACTATTCAACGATTCCCCAAGTGGAAAGGCGGAGAGGCTGCGCTTTCATGTTTCTACCCGGTGCTGGACAATACTTCTGAACGATCATCACTGAAATTGTATTGCTCATAAACCTTGAACAGCATCTCTCTGCAGGGGACGACTGCCCCTATCTTAATGCAAGCTAGGAATGCACCTGACAACTTTCTATGGAGGCTGTAAACTTCATCAGGCGGTGGGGTGAGCCTGTGCTTCAACATGGTAGCCCCAAGGTTGGAAACACTATGTGTGATGTTGTTTGCACGGAAATCGTGACCACCTGGTCTTGAGAATGGCACGCCCACAATGAAGGCCGTCTGGACATGAGCATCCAGCATGACTTCTGGTTCCTCACCTGTGAGAAAGCCCAGTCTGCGGGACATCTCTAGGACACCAGCTCTATCCCTATTTGCACAGGCAACTACCTGCTCGGAAATAACACGACTCAGACAGCCATATTCAAAACAGTAAATGATGACAAATCTAAATGGAGTTTCTATAAACAATTATGATAGCTTACCATTCGAAGGTAGTCATCTACAAAACGTTTTGGAAAATCACGGGCTGCCCCAAAGTCAATTAGATTGAATTTTCTTGTAGGTTCATCGAAAAGGAAATTGCTCCAATTTGGATCAGTCTGCACCGAGAGAAATTACTGCTGAGGACTAAAAGTTTCCCTAAGAAATGTGATGCATTAAAAACTCAACAATTACTGTGAAAATGTTAAGTTGAAGGAAATATTTCATCACAAGTTCACGATTAGTAAGAACTAAGAAACATACTAAAACTGATTTGAATGGCAACCATACAAAATATTGATCAATGAGAACTATGAGCTAAAACTGACAGTTGAATTGCTCAACAAATATCTGCTTGCATTACCAACATCAACGCAGTGGACAACATCACAGTAGTTATGTATACCCGAAATGAGTAGTTCATGAAATTTAACATGGATGCATATTCAACCACATTAATTATGAATTTTGCAGATTGTATATAAGCAAACATGCCTGCATAAATCGGAAGACAAACAACTCCTTTATTGTAAGCTCAAGCAGTTTACAGCCAACATAGTTACGGGTTTCCTGGTCTAACTGAGCCACCTTGTCAATTGGAAATCCTGTACAGAGCCAACAAGTAGATGGTTATCAAGAGATAAGTTTTGATTCTCATGTCCTTAAAAACAGTGCCCAAGTCCTAAACACATTCGATACAATTGCAAGATCATGAAACTAAGTACTAAAGCGTATTCATCAGGATTTAGTTCATGTTTATTGTGTCCATACACATCCAATTAAGAAAATGACTCATCATCCTGTTTAACTTTCATCCATTACATCAAAGCATATTGATTTTTGAAACCATAGTAATCAGCCAGTTAAGTTCTTCCTGAACCTGCATGAACATATTCATGGCTTGATGTAATAACCCTGGAAAAGTATTAAGCTACGGAATCAATATGGATAGAAAATTCAGGATCTACAGGAAATGGCGTAAAACCCATACTGCCCTGATTTTTCTTTCCTTTTGCAAAACCAGTTAAGATATCAATATTTATGGAGAACTTCATATTGACATGCCTCACAAAACTGTCATGCATAATGAATACTGCATGAACTGAAAGTACCTGGAACAAACTCTGATGTCAGCACTTTTTTGCTAGACAACTCTTCTATGATATTAGGGACATAATATCCTTCACTATCAGATAGCAATTCTTTGTACCGTTTTTGGTTAATTGCTTCTAACACATAATCGCATTCCCTTGCCAGCTCCAGCTTTGCCACCTGTATCATAGTAAAATTGAATAACCAACATTCCACTTATCATAAAACTGCTACAATGGTACAAGTCCATTTAGGATTAGGCCTTGAGAACCATATGATATGTGGTGAAAAATACCAATGTGTGAGTAAATATAAGTCCTGGGATCATACTATACATGGACACAGATTGTGGAAAAATACTTTTAATTTAAACAGAGTATTAGGTAACGATGGGCTCACTTTATTTTTCACATAAAGTATACATGAACAGAATAACATATTATTATCTGCATTACTTGCATAAAATAAACAGTTGAAATCCATTTCCACAGGCAGTATTCATAAAGCTGCTATGCTTACAAGTCATAACTGTATAATATGTCAAGTGAAAAGAGAAAAGCTGTTTTCCAAGCTGCAGACCAAATAGAATTTACCTTCATGGCTCTATCAAGAAAAAGACCTTTAGGGATGAGATTTGTGTAAGTCAGAAGTAGCCTGACATTCTCGATATCACTTTCTATACTATCAGCGACCCCAGGGTATTGTATTTTCATGACAACATCTGAACCATCCTTTAAGACTGCACGATGGACCTGGCCAAAAGATAAAAAGAACAGATAAGCAAACAGTGGCTCAGTGGCATTGGTAGAGCTATATTTGAGGTGGGGTACCACTTTATGTTTTTCTGGACTTAGAATAATTTGTCCAGTAGTATAAGCGAACAGATAAGCGAAGAGAAAGCTCCTTTGAATAGTTAACAATTTTTTCCTATCTTAGAATAGTTTGTATTCTTTTCTTTCACATCTAAGACTAATGAGTAAATGAGCAATAGCCAAGATTTGACGCATTTAAGATGTATTATGGTTATAGACCCCTTGAAAGTATCAAAGTTACTGTATGTTTACTTTCTAACCTCTCACAGAATTATTACCTTGTCTACTTGGATCTTATTTACAAACATTCGCACCCCAACAACAAAATTGTGGATTTACCACTCTTTGTTTTTCATGTTAGTGTAAGGCAATACTCAAGATTTGGCATGGTTTTAGTAAAATGATAGAAAGCTGCCTCTGCTAGACGAACCTGTCCGATACTTGCTGCAGCTAGTGGCTCATAGTCAAAACTCCTCAACTTGGAGGACCAGCCCTGACCTAGATCAGCATCAAGAACTGAGTTGAGCTGCTTTCTCGGCATAACATCAGCACCTTGACGAACAATATCAAGAGCTGCCAAGACCTACAAAATGTCAGCAAACATCAATTTGAAAGGTTGATCACCAGATAGATGACAAACAGCTAAACTATATCCTAAATCAAATCTTGAGCATCGGCTTTGAGATACTCTACCGGTGGGGGCACAAGGGATTCGTCCTGGATACTCAACATTTGTCCCACCTTGAGCGCTGCTCCCCTCATCCGGCACAGAGCCAGAGCGACACGCTCAGCATTCTGGTCAGATAAGAACGGTGAGAGAGCAGAACGCTTGCCATCTGTGTCCGCCGGCGTGCCATACATCACCCGCCGAGCTGATTCCTGAAGCGTTCCCCATGCGAGGCCGGCACCCAGACCTGCGAACCTTAATTTTTCCGGCACAATTTTTCCAAAATAACACAATTTACACACTGTTCTATTCGTAAATTCACAAATAGAGAATCATGCATTTCATTCAGTTCAAATCGATGCATGTTGTGAAATACTAACCCGAGGGCTCTGGTGAAAGGGGTGGAGGGCACCTTCCGCTCCCGCGGCCGCCGCCTCCTCTCCACCGGCAACACAGGCGAGGGTGAGAACGAGGGGCGAGCAGCATCGGCATCGGGTATGGCCACCGCCACGTCCTCGCGTTCAGCTACGCCCACGCCTGAGGCTACGCCGGTTGTACCGGCGTCGGTGATCTCCTTCTCCTGGACCGGGCGGGGGGATTCACGCGCAGGCGGCTGCTGCTCCAACGGGGGATCCTGCATCGGCGGTGGCGGGGGCGATACGGCACCTCCGTCATCGTGGGAGAAGTACACGACGGAAGAAGAAGAAGAGGGCCGGGTCTCGGTCGCCTCGGCGGAGGCGGGGCGGGGTCCAAGGGGAGGGGGCTTGGGGCTGCGCGGGGTGCCCCTGGTGAGGCCGGAGAGGTCGGTGGCGGCGAGGAGGGCGGACCTGAGGACCTCACGCCCTGAGGCACGCCTCGCGGCCTCGCGGGCGACGAGGGCCGCGCCGTCGAGCAGCCGCCGGAGATCCCTTGACGCCATGGTGGAAAGGCGAGGCGGCGTGGAGGGCGTGCGGACCAAGAAGCTCAGGAGCGCGGACGGAGTAGTAGCCCATTTTGGGCCGTTTTTTGGTGGGCCCGCGGCCACAAGTCGTTCGCTTTCCATTTCTCGGTAGCTCGTTCCCTTGGTCGGGGACACTGCCACGTTAGTTCATTTTCCGAAGGAGCTTGTTACAGCAAAAGTCAAACTTATCTAATTTAAAGAAAAATGTACTAATATATATTATTAATCAAATTCAAAACATCGTAAATTGAATTTTTTTTACTATCTTAAAAAGACATAAAGAGATATCATAATCTTTAGTTTAATTTTGATACCACTCGCTACCTACCACAAAGATATCTTATAACTAGTGCATTATCGGGTGATGAAAACTTGTTGTCAGAGACGCCTTAATTAGAAATGCACCATGTAGCAGGAACCTACTCAATAGCACTGATTTTGCTCATAACCATAGTAATGATAAATTGATAATTTAGTGACCATAGATATATAGCGATGATAGGTAGTGCAACAACTGATAAAGTGATGAGTAACCATAGCAATGTAGCACAAGCAGCAAAGAGGGAATGAGGATTAAGG
>KE372681.1:205165-215314 GCA_000418225.1 Zizania latifolia
ACGCAGACCCGGCACAAGTAGTCCGGTTTTGCGCAGCACCAGCGGTGAGGAGGGGGATGGGAGTGGGAGCACGCAGACGGCCCGGCGGAAAACCACCAAGATCCCCTGCGGCTGCGGCGACTCTACCCCGCTCTGGCCTCACCTGCTGTGCGGCTCGCCGTGCGCGCAGAAGATCCCAACCGAGGACGGCGGTTTGGGAAACAACTGCAGCGGGGGATTCGGACTGGAGCCGTTGGTTAGCCCTGGTGTGGTTTTGCAAAAATTTCGAGCTCCCCCTTCTTCTATCGTGAAATTATTAGTTTGGGTAAAAATTACTTCAACTGACCTTTCCTTACAACTGCAGATAACAGCCTGTTCCCTCTGTCAAAAAGATTTAAATTTACACGTTTTTAATTTTGTGAAAAACTTTATTTTTATTTTCTTATCTGCTCTTTATTTATAAATTAGAAAATTATTATTTTAATATCATTTTCCTAACTCGTTCATATCATTCATAATATTATTTTTTTTATTAATAAAGAGTTTTTTATTTTTTTACTTTCAACAATAATTTGTCAAATCTGTCTTGAAAGATAAATTATTTATGGGAAGGAGAGTACTTTTCAATCAATCATGGGAAAAAGCCACCATACCCCCGTACGAAGCTCCTGCCATTGACCATGCATGGCTCCACGCCTCCACATGGAGAATATCGGTACTTATCAACTTTATGAAATGCACAAATTGCCATCAGGAAACTCTCACACATTTGGTAATGTAATAAAAACTGGCATTAATTAAGCATCCACCGAATTTCAACGAAGAAGGCGATATGTAATACAAATATTAATTATAGTGTATCTTTGCAAATCCCAACTTATCCCAGGTATATTTAATGACTATTGTACGAGATGCATTTGATTTAGAGGTTTATAGCACACATAGAGCCCTTGATATATATTCCGAAGGTAGGACCAAGTACGAGCGAAGCTGTGACCGATTTCGCGGTGTGAATGTGATCGATGCCACCAAAATAGGCTCTATCTTCCTCGTGAGCGAAAAGCATGCATGCAAGCGTTATTGATGTGAGAAATAACTTTCACGTCCACCAGCTCAGAACTTAGCGCAGTGATTTAAACTGAGCTGAAAGTTTCGGTCTATTCGTGAAAAAGTAAAAATAAAGAGGGTTAGGCGGAAAGAAACATAATTTTTCGAAACGGAAACAAAAACAGAAATTTTTATTCTGAAATAGAAACGAAAATAAAATAGTGATTTATGACGGAAACGAATATACTCTGTCTAAAGAATAAGGAATCTTTCTGCTTTTATCAGCTCATTCTTCAATATACCAAAACAAGCCACTATATCAGACAGCCCATCCGATTATTCAATCCAAGACTAGAAGGAACAAGCTCACCTTTCAGCTATCGTGCAAGGAACATGCAGCTAGCTCCTCGTCTCCTCCTCTCCTAGTCCGTAGTTGGCGGCGGCGCTCACACCGTCACACTGCCGGCCACGCTCACACCGTCACACCGCCGGCCTCGCTCCCCCGTCCTCTGCCTGTCTTCCTGTGTGTACCCTCCCGCCCCCACGCTAGCGCGGCTGGCCGCCCCACGTAAGCATCGTTTCTGGGAATACATCATTTCTGGTAGATACAAATTTTAGGTTTCGCGGTAGAATACATCATTTCTGGACCAAGGCATGCATTACCGAATGGTAAAACTTGCATTTTCACAAGTAAACGGACTGGTGGAACTATCATGGATGAGAATCCATTAATTTGATAACTATTTTCCTCGGTGTATGAACCCCGTATGAAAGTCATATTGTCATAGAAAGAAATAATGTGTATTGTTAAGCAGAGTTAGACTTGTCTTAGATGATGCTATGTCATTTTAATTAGACCTTTCGATATGTTGCTTTTTATCAAAAGAAAATTAATATTATTCCATCATTTGTTTTTTAGTTAGAGCAATAAAATAATGATGTCAAACATATAGAGCATGCGTATGATATGAAGGATGATTTAGAGGAAGACATATAGATAGATGAATGAATGATGGAAGTTAGAACGATGGAGTTGTTTTTCCATTATAATTACCTTTAAAACTTTGAACCATTTCTATTTAGAAACTATGTTTTATAAGTTGATACTATCTATTCCGACAGATATTTGATTCGTATTCATGTCCGATCCTTATTTGATTCGTATTCATTTCTGGTACTATTCTTGTTTTCGTATTTATTTCTAGAATATCTATATTTGTTTCTATTAAAAAATAAGAAAAATGATATGTTAACACACATTTCTGCTCTGTTTTCATGCTTACATACATGCATTATGGCTAATAATATGTTGACAAGCACCGATTAATTCAGCACACGTCACTAATTAACAGAACGGTAAGAAAACAGATTCAGCATTTATATGTATTTTCCAAAAAAAGATCTATCTACTCCGATCTTTAAAAAACTAAGAATCTATTAAATTTAGGCCCCGTTTATTTCAGTTTTAGATTATAACAATCTAGCTTTTTTTTATAAGCGGGAATAAACAGGACAACTTATGGTTCTAACTTATTATAATCTAAGTGCCAGATTATAATAATCTAGTAAACTAACTCAACTTTGTTTTTTTCAGTTTATAAATATATCCTTTCAAAAAATTTACTCACCACCAGTATCATCCATATAAAAACCAGCCCCTTCGCTTTCCTCTCTTCTGTGCGTGCACATCCAGCAACTTTTCCCCTCCTCTCCGTCTTATTAGTCCAGCTAGCGCCCACTAATAACTATTCCAAGCTACAGTTACGAAACATGCATTCATTAAGGTGTGACATATGAGAATAAAACATATAATTGGCAAGCCCCAATGCAGCATGCATGAATTATGGCTCGACGTACGAGAATCGATCGCAGGTACCAATCAGCACCACCAGGGTTCAATCACATTACGGAACCAACCAGGGCCGGCTGTTAAATTTGACACTCGGTTTAGAACAATAGTCACCGGTTTGCGTCTGGTTTCACGTTAGTAACTACAGTTTTCATAAAAAATGATTAATTTTAAAAATATAGGAAAAATCATAGGAAAATATAGAAAAAAATGAAAAATAAGTATGGAAAATTATTAAAAATATAAGAGTATAAAGAAAATATGTGATACAAACATAAAAAGAATTTGTATGGGAATTGTATACCCCTTGTAGTGGAAAAATTAAAAACAGAAAATGCTAAATGTGGAATGCGGGTTGGGCTGGCCCATTTCTTTTTTCTATTTTCATTGAACTTGTTCTTCTCATAACTTTGTCCAATTTCAATATTTTAGAAAAAAACACTAAAAATCATCTTAATTCACATATTATTTATGATTTTTTTTAGAATTTTCTAAAAAAATTCAGATTTAAATTAAAATTTGCATTTGAATCGGCCTGCAACCGGTAACCAACCACCGACAACAATATTGAAACCACAACCGGTTATTGTGGTTGTGCGAACCCTCAACATGCCTAGCTAGCGACACTAAGAGCATCTCCAAGAGATCTCTTAAATTTGATTATCTAAATCTCATATATAGGGACCATTCTAAACTCTATCTTTTTCTAAAAATTAATCAATCTATAACAGTTTTTCTATAATCTCGATCCCTATTTTTTAAATCCTGCAAAAAATGACAAATGAAACGTAGTACAACGTTAACGACAATAGAACATAAAATGCTTCAAAGGAAGGCATATTTTATTGCAAAATGGACTCATTTGAGAGAGATTAGAGACGGGAACGAAAATAGAGATTGTGTATGCTAATTCTATATTTAAGAGAGATTAAAGGCAATTTAGGGAATGGATTAGGAAAGAGACTCATTTAGGGGAACCGTTGGAGCTTCATTTTTTACTAAAATACCTAAATTCAAATTTAGGTAACCACATAGGGTATCTCTTAGAGATGCTCTAAAGGTGTTAACCCCAAATCAAGTGCACATTTCATGCCTTTTACTATTTTTTGCATTTCCTTCTTGTAATTATCCTCATATTATATTCCACTATTTTTTTGAAAGGTGTTCCAAATTTAGACCTCTTTTAGACTAGAGGAATTTGAGGGCACTTTGTTGGAAATTTAACTAATTTATGTAAAATCATGTAAAAACATATGTTTTAAAGGAGCCTTTAGTCATCACGGTAGTTTAATTATACTCCACTAGGACAAGTTTTAGAGAAATTCATAAAAAAATAAATTATTACTCCCTATGTTATATATTATAATTCAATTAATTTTTTATATGTTAACTTCTTTAACTTCACTAAATTTTATAGAAAAAATATAAAAACCACAATAACAAAATAGTTTCATTAAATCTAGTATTCTAAAAATCAGATCTAGACGCAATTAGGCGCTAGGCACTGGGTAGGTGCCATAACCCGGTCCTTGTTGGCGAGTTTGTAGAATGGAGCACCTCGACGGTGAACCGTAGTTGAACTTAGTGCCTAGGTGCGGCAACAACGAGCTGCAAATTAGGTGCCAAAGCTTCTAGGCTGGCGTCGAAGACGGTAGGTGTGCGACTAGCATAGCGACCGATGTGATATAAATTAGGGATTATGACCTTGGCTTAGGGTTCCTCAGTCGCTCCACATGGTTCCTCCTCTGCTCGCCCCTCACCGGCAAGCTCTGCCATGTAGCCCCTTCAAGTCATCTGGTCCCTTGCTGCTTCAAACCATCACTATTGGTCACCCAAGCTCTCCAAATGAGGCAACCCCTAGTACCCTACTGCTTCAAGCCACCCCACCATTAGTTGCCCAAGCTTTGGTAAGCTCACTCAAGGTGGCAACCCCCGGTTCACTACTGCTTCAAACCGTCGCCGCATCGCTGTTGGTCATATGTTCAAAATGAGAATACATGGCACTTTTCTTTTTGTAGGCACTACCACACAAACAGTCTTTAGTGACTAAACTTTACTGACGGATAAATGATGCATGTCAGTAATACATTTTTAGTGATAAACTATTTTACACCAATCAATAAAGTTGTATTATTAGTGACGGGTCATAATGTGACCCATGACCCATCACTAAAGGATCGAAGCACTAGTGACGGGAGGTATCTACCGTCCGTCACTAATACTTGTCGCATGTATAAAAGAAAGGGCAAAAACTCGAACAGACCCATGTTGTTATTTGGCTCAAACCCGCACCCTAACCCTAGCGCCCATGCTCTCTCGTCCTCACCATCATCGCCACTGCCGTGTCCTGCTCGTCGCCTCCACCTCCTCTCCTTCCTCATTCGTCTTTGTCACCATGACCTCCTTGTCATCGTCGCCAACTCATCCTCATCGATGTCTCCTCCACCCAAAGGTAAGTAGCCGGCTGACCCTTTCTCTCTTCATTATTGCTAGGGTTTCTACTATCGTGATGAAGGTAACTAACCATGAGATGATTGCTAGGGTTTCTAAGTATTACGTTGCCCTTTTGTGGTTATGTGTGATATTTTATTAAACATGAAGTGGATTATCTCGTTAAACATGAATTAGGTTTCTACAAGTATTAGATATGTGTGATATATATTTTACTTTATAAGTATTACGTTGCCATTTTGTGGTTATATATGTGTGATATTTTGTTAAACATGAAGTGGATTATCTTGTTAAACACGAATTAGGGTTTTTACAAGTATTAGATATGTGTGATATTTTACTTTCTAAGTATTATGTTGATATTTTGTGGTTATGTGTGATATTTTGTTAAACATGAAGTGGATTATCTTGTTAAACATGAATTAGGGTTTCTACAAGTATTAGATATATGTGATATTTTACTTTCTGAGTATTATGTTGCTATTTTATGGTTATGTGAGATATTTTGTTAAACATGAAGTGGATTATTTTGTTAAACATAAAGTGGATTATTTTGTTAAACATGAATTAGGGTTTCTACAAGTATTATTGTACTTTTTTCATCGTTGTTAAAAATAACATGAATTACGGACATAATAGAATCACTGTCGGGCTACGATATGACAAGCCTCCAAAGTGATCAATATGGCACTTCCGTCGAACATCGTGCTTCTAGCAGTAGGCCCGTCGCCCCCATGATATGTCCTTTCCCTTATTTTTGGCTATTTTAGGGTTAATCGAACACTGCTTCATCAGATGTTTTTTGTCGTTCTGTACTGCAAGTGCTATGTATAGATGTAGTAATCCATGCCAACAATATAGGTACCGGCATATGATCCGAGTGTTGCCTTTTGAATGCTGGTTATTTTCTGAGACGTCACATGGTACATATATTGCATATTCTATTTATGTGGTAACAAAATCATAATAAACTAATAAAATATTATCTCACCGTTGTAGTTTGTATAAAAAAGCTTTGTCAATCACCATAACATTCACAATGATGACACTCTTGAGATATTAACAAGAGATGGCTGCACCAACATGATTGACGTCAAAAACTCTAGAGGTAAGTTATGTCTGAGTAAAGAGTGATATGTATTTGCTAATTGAGCCACCCTAGTAGAACGACACTTTGCGGTACTAACAATAGGAGCTCCACTGTCTGCCATGGCTACTATTTTTAACAATTATGGCAAGGAGAAAATATCACAAGCCATAAAAGTAGACTCAAGTGATAGCGGTATCTATAACGAACTCACATTACTTATTATACGGATATGCCTATTTTGTATATGTACTTACTTTTTTATAATGGTAGGTGAGGCTCCTAAGAATACTGAGAAGAAGGAAAAGCAGAAATCCAGGGAAGGCGGCCCTGACCAAATGGACTAATTGAAAAACATCTGTTATTTTGACAATCCTACAGATGTAATTTTAGAAAGGAAGGCTCTCATATAAGACATCTTGGTAGGTTTATTCTCTGAGACTCAATTATATATCTACATAATTAATCCATCAATCATAAAAAAAAGTCAGTGGTAAGTACTTTACACATGTCATAATTGCAAACATCTATACATATGTGCACTTGCCTAGGGGTGGGCAATCGGTTTATTCGGTTTGGTTTTTTCGATTTTCAGAAAGTTTGGTTTTCATACATCAGGAACCAAAGAACTTGCTAAAATTATTAGAACCAAACTGAAAAACCAAAAAAGTTCGATTCAGTTTTTTTTTATTCGGTTTACCGAATAGTGCACATAGATTACTGATTTATATTCCAAGAAGCGTACTGATCTAAGCCAACTAGTCTGGGCGAGTGGCGTCCTGGCCGTGTGCATGGAGGCATGGACAACTGGGTTGGACCAGAGTGGACAACAGCCTGTAGCGATGCCTGTTACTTGAGCAATGTGACGAACTTCGGCTGTAGCGATGCCTGTTACTTGAGTTGCCTGTCACGAACTACGGTTTGCGGTTCTATCGGTTTTCTAATGACAAAAACCGAACCAAGCACTGAAGACCGAAGTTTGTCAAAATGAAAACCGATTTTTTTTTTTAAAAAACTAAAATTAGCTATTTTTTGGTTCGGTTCGGTTCGGTTTTCGGTGATTTTGTGCCCATCATCTAACAAGCTACCAATATATTTTATTGTAAAATTTCTTTTTAATGCAGTATTATGAGAAGTATATCACACCTCGTCTACACCAACGTACCACACAGATTCAAGTGACAGCAGTAGAAAGTATAATAGTCTCAATTACAGTGCATAAATCAACATATGGTGCTACCAAACGACTGGTTTTAGCCAATTTCTGTGAGCCAACGAGTTAGTTGTCGGCATAATATGCATTTTTTATTTCTACATCAACAATAATACCCTGGAGGTAACTATGTATGTGGTGTAAATTGTTATTTCTTTCATTCGAACATTATGGAACTTCTGTGATAAAACTTTAAGTTAATATATATGATATTATTTTGATTCTAAGATTGTCTGCATAATTGTGTTGTTTTATTCTGTGATGAAAACTTCTGTGATGTGTTTACAATGTACGATGTTGGCCGCTAAATCCTGACTTTGATTCAGGATACAGCCTAAAAAAATTATTTTTTACAATATAATCATAATATTTATGACGGGCCTAAATAATCACCCGTCACTGAATGGTCCCTTTAGTGACGGGTCACATTATGACCGGTCACTAAAGGGTTATTTCAGGTGCACCGGTATGACTCCCTTTAGTGACGGGCTGACATTACGACCTGTCACTAAAGGGATCCTTTAGTGATGGGTGAACACCCGTAACTAATGATCTGGCTTCGTTGACGTGATAAGAGTGACAAGGAACATGTCCGTCACTAATAGAGGTTATTACCTGTCACTAATAGAGTTTTCTGCGGTAGTGAGGAGTGCTAGAACTTTGCTAAAACATGTATTTTGATTGCTATTCTTGTGACACATGTGCTCAAAGTTTTAGTTGCCTGGTTGTGTGCTACTCGCTGCCTAGCATAACCTAGGCATCTCTACGTCACGACACCATCTGACTGACACCTAGCATATTCTTGAACTCCGATTAAATTTACCATAAAATATGTCTAAGTGTATTTATTTGATATTATTGATGCTAATGTATTTTTTAAATTTGATCACAATTAGATAGATTTGAATTAAAATAAATTAATTTATAATAAAAACGGAGAATACCAATAAGCGGTCAGCCTTACTGTTCTAACCCAGAGGACCATTTCGCAATTACCCGAAAACGTAATGGAAAGATAGATACGACGTGCCCGAGTTTTCTTCACCGTAGAGAAACCCAGCCGTGGGTCGTCACACAGCAGTTGGTCAACGAGTTAGAGCTCGACAGGACTGAGACTGCGCGGTGGGCCCACCCAAGGGCAATGCAGCAAACAGTCAGCTCTTGCTTCCTTCGAGCTTTGCTTACGTGAACACTGGAACAGTCATCAGTTCATGTGCTTTTTTTCTCCATTCCGAAGGATGTCAACTCTTTGATTTTTTTGATGGTCAAGATGTGCGCGAGATACTATACAAACAAACAGAGAGCATTCATGCCACATAAAGTGATAGTAACGCCTCGCACGTTGACCGTGTCGCCGACTCGCCGTCGTCTTCAGGGAGAAACCGGGGGATGGATTTGGCTTGCTTCGTTGAGTTGTATCGCTGCTGGATTTTCACCGAGGCCTGCAGGATTTGGAGTTTATTACTTAGCTCAACGCCTGCTTTCTTTCGAGCTTGCGTGCTGAGTTAAAAAATTCTCAAATCCAGCGACGCGTGCGTACTGATGTAGAACCAGTTGAATGTTCGTGCATTTTTATGAGATTTTTTTCAACAAAACAGTCGCATTACATGTTCTACGACGAAATGAAAGAACAATGCTATGGTCGTACATGTACTGTCACTTTCCTAGAATGTTTGGAGCTGAAAAATCTGCTAGCTAGATGTAGCATTACATTTTCATGTCAATTCGATATAGTTTTAATTTCTCTTGTATGTCTGGAGATAAAAAATTCTGCTATAGATAGATACTAAAATTCCCATGTTTGTCTAGAGATGAAAAATCTGCTAAATATATTCTTAAAAATCTATTAGATTCTGGTTTTAGTTTGAGATTATCATAAGTTAAATTATTTATTAAAATTGCAAATAAATAGTCAGCTTATTGTAGGATCGAAACTAGCGACCAGAGGGGGGGTGAATGGGTGCAACTAAAAAACAACGGATAAACAAAAACTTCTAAAAACTTCCTCAAGCCCAAGTATCCGACTTGTAAGTGACTTAATGAGATTCAGCACAAGACTGTGCAATAATAGTCACACCGGGCAAGTCGATACAAAAACTCTACCAAAAACTCACTTGAACTCAGCAACTTCAGATGAACTTAAGTATCGATCAGTATGCATCTATGAGGAGCACAAGCGTTCTCATGTGAAAAAGAGACTCGCATAAAACACACTCATGCAAATGATCGAGTATCAGCACATATTTCTCAGAACTTCTCAGGCACATAAACAAGTACTAGACATGTACAAGAACACATGGATAAACTTTTGTATAGCAATCTGAACAACGAGTGCATGTGAGCATTATATCAAACACATGTCAAGCAGTGCAGAAATCTTAAGAATCATTTCATCAAACAGTTTGAGGGCATCTTCAAAAACAGCATAGGTATTTCAACAAACACTTGGCGTGCATGAGATGTTACTGCAGTTTGAGGTGGAGGAGTGATGCAGGAAGAGCTCGCCGGAGCTGTGCCGTCGTC
>KE372681.1:234463-247700 GCA_000418225.1 Zizania latifolia
CGACAGAGACCTAGATTTGCAATTTTTTAAAACCGTGTACCAAAACTAAAATTTCATTTAAAAATTGTATTATTTTTTTAAAAAATTCGGCCCATCTAACTGCTTCCCCGTCGGGCCATCCAACTGCTTCCCTGATTGTTGCTTGCCGACTGCCGTGCATGTGCATCACGCGACGCTGCGTGTGCCAGACAATAATGTTGGCCCAAATAAAGTTCTGGCTATGCGTGTGCAGCCCAACGAGCTAGCCCAGCATACGTAGCCCACCACACAGACAGTTCAATACATAGCCAACAACGAATTCTGAAGATAAATGTTGTCGGGGATGTGACCCTCGGATGTCCCGCAGTTGGGCTTATCAGACCAGATCAGGCCAAGACCAGCATTGACCGTTCGGTATGGCCTATAAACAGGGGTTTGATTCTGATAAGAAAAGTTGAGTCCTTATCAAGTAGTTAAGCTCTGGATATGATATTAAGAGATTTATTTGTACCAAAATTCTAGTAATTAGAGATTTAACACCCGAGTTTGGTAGACAATCCTAGATCGACTCGAGATAGAGTTCTAAGTTATTGAGCTCACCTCCTGATTATGTAAAGGAGGTGAGAACCCTCAAAGAACAAGCTTTTTGAGCATATTTTCTTGCTTTCGGCGCTCCAAGCCTCCATAGCTTTATTGTGTCGTATTGTAAGATCCACCATCGTTGTACACACCAAAATACTGGACGTAGGGCTATTATCCTCTGGGAGGCCTGAACCAGTATAAACCTTGGCTCTTGTGTCCTAGAGTCGATCATCGGGTTCAAAGGTATTGTGCTTCCCTTACATACATCTAATCACCACCTCGAGTACCACCTTAGGTGGACTGATCGGTGATTCACCAATAGTTAGCGTGCTAGGTAGGGGGTCGCGTCGCATTCACCGGAATCGGATGGCATCACCACACCAACTCTCAGCCAAGCCCGGGCCGACGCTCGTCTTGGGCAACATGACATATGTGGCTGATTCGTTCGGAAGGTTAATTCCTTTCGATTCAGTCCTGACCCCCGAGCGTTCATCGAACCGGAGTCTCGATCCTTTTCTCCCACGAAAGGAGGATCGAACCATGGAGTGTCTAGTTGACACCGTGCAAGAGTTAGCTCTAGGCTAGCTCTCAGATCAAGTAGCCGAACAAGTCATCCGATGCCTCCACCAGAGCTTTGGAGAATCACCTCTCCGGTGCTCCCAACATCAGGAGGATTTTCCTGAGCACGTTGGAGGCCGCCTTGCCGGATGGCTCATTAGGACATGGTCCAGGTCCGCCGATGACTATACCACAGCTCCCCGATCTAGTTACTCCCATCGCATCGAGTCGACAAGGCTGTGGCATCGAAGACCCAGGAAGAATAACTAGAAGCCTCAAAAGGATAGACGGAGGTTCGAGCGCTTGAAAGAGGATGGGCATGACGACACTGGGGACTAGAGGGACAACGCCAAGAATCGACCATGCAAGCACCAGACCCGAAAGAAGGTGTGGCGCAAGAAGACCAGTGAGGACATCATAATGCATGAAGAGTAGCAGATCAAAGCTGAAGAGACGGCGAGCCAACGGGGACCAACGTCGAGATAAGCCACCATCAAAAGGATTTGACCCGACCCCACCCCAAATTTTGCCGAGGATAACAAACGCCGTCAAGATCAAACTTCCTTTCTTTTTTTAGCTATATACTCTTTGCCTTATATAAAATAAAGCTCAAGTTTTTCACTAAGTGAAACCATGTTCTTTATCTTCATTGGCAACAATCGCTAGGCTCGAGCCTTGTAAGGGTCAATGTGAAGCGTCGTGCATCTAACCCAAATGGTTGTGCCCCTATGAATTTGCTCTGGGTTTGGCGTTAGCAACCGCGTGAGTGAAAAAGAGTTGTCATTTGTGCCCTCTCATCGCTCGGCTAATAGCTAAGTCCCTCAGGGGCTAATAGCTAAGTCCCTCAGGGGCTCGAGAACTCGTGATGCCTGATGTCAGGATCGGTGCATAAGCGATATTAGTTCCCTGTATCTAAGACTATATGGCTATATCAGGGCTCGAAATCTTGCTTCGGGCACGCGAAGGATTAGTAAAAAACCACAAACTTGCAAATCCCTCAAGGGCTTGTTTGACCTGATGTTGGTAGGCACGTGTTTAGCCTAAGGGCCACGCACCGAGTAGGCCTAAAGTTCCTTGAGGTGAAAATTGCGAATGGCAAAAGAGGCTATCTTTACTTCATAAAGAAAAGCAAGAAGTTCATGAAGCACAAAGTGTAAACTAATCATTTTTAACTTTGGTGCAGGTTATAATAGAACTATGCCTTGAGAGACAAAGCAGTCAGATCTCGAGCCTTGGCGGACAACACGGCCAGATCCTAAGCCTCGGGGGATGACGTAGCCAGATCCTTAGCCTCAGGGGACGACGCAGCTAGATCTTGAGCCTCGGAGGACGACGCAGTCGGATCCTAAGCTTCGGGAGGCGCTATCCTGGTAGCGGGATCCTCGGGAAGAGGTAGGAATTGAAGATCTTTGGCGATCATGGCAGCAACGCCCTCCACCTCCTGCTGGAGCACCGGGGCTTGGTCCTCGGTCACTCCAGCAGGCAGCTCATGCTCCAGCTGCCGAAGGTCGTCTGATGGGAAGTGTGTCCGGACGTAAACTAAGGCCTGTTTGGTCCCAGACTTCAATGCCTCATCGACAAGGAGGCAGAGCTGGGTCTTGAACCCCTCAAGTTTATCCCGAAACTCCGCGTTAGCGTCCTCGACCAGTAGTGAGTATGTGCGCTCGATCTCTGCGCGAACCTGGACCGCCTCCTCCTCGAGTTCCCCGATACGAGCTCTGTCCCGGTCATGCCTCCCTACAAGCAGAAGATCAATGAAGACTAAGACCAAGAGACAAAAGGCAAGAACAAAGAGTGATCGTCCAAGGAAAGCTTACTTTGATACTCGGCGATGGACGACTCCACCGACTACTTCGCCACGTTGAGGGCCCACCGGGCGGCTCTCTCGGCCTTCCTCACCTCCTCGACCATGGTCCTCGAGGCCACCGCTTGATGTTCGGCCTCCTCCGCCATCAGAGTGGCATTCTTTGCCATCACCATGGTGCCAGCCATGGAGGTCTCCACCGCAGCAGTCCTGCACGATAGCTCAGCGTTCTGGGCTAGGAGATTATCTCGCTCATGGTGGCATGCTTCAACCTTGGCCTCGAGAGTCACCATGCGCCCTGCCTCTAGTGCGTGCTGTGCCCAGAACAGCTGTAGAACATAGGCAACCATCAAGACAACGTCCCAGGAAAAAAGATAACCTAAAAGGAAAGCAGAAATTATGTCAGCAAGCTACAACAAAGAGGGATGGTTGCCCCTAGCATCAGGCCTAGGGCCGGCATAGGAGCTGCGACCTCCGCACCAAGGGCTCCTGAGCCAACCCTTGGCTCGAGGCCATCCACCGCCATCGGGGCAGGGGGCTGAGCCTCTAAACCGGCACCCTCAGGGAGATCGACGACCTCCTCCTCGATCACCACGCCCTCCGTAGTGCCGCCCTCAACCGCTGCACCCCCTCCACGACAGGCGACCCATCGACCAGAGGATGAACCGCCACCCTTGGTGCCACGGCAGCATCCTCGTCCCCCGGAGCCAAGACTGGGCCCACGACACTAGCATCAATGGGGGCCACGCCACCTTTCTCGCTCACCCTGGCCATGACCTCCCTGTTGCCTGACTCTCTAGCCTCGGTAGCCGTGCCCAGGAGCGACTGGGCCACCGGTGGTTTTAGAGGGAGGTCAACTCCATCCACCCTGCAAACCAAGACAAACGCAAGTCAACAACAGAGAAGAAGGGGCTGTACATATGCACTGACTCTGGCCTTACCTCAATGTCAGGCGGAAGGACTTGGAAGCTGCCTGCCTGGGCACCTTCACCAGAATGGGGCGGTGAGAGGCCAGCACTACCTCAGAGATCATAGCGTCCCCCTCCTCCTCAGGCTCCACAGAGTCAAGAATTAGTCGACGCCTGTCGATCGCTGGGGCTCTACCCACCCTGACTTCGGTGGACCTCGAGCGCTTGCTCATCCCACCGAGTTCGATCCTCTTCCACTTCAGGAGCAGAAGGGATGGACTGCCACCTCCTCGCGTCAGCCACCGACGAGGTGGGTTGACCCCTCGGGGGTGCTCAGGGAGTAGCGCCTGCGAGAAGTATGCAGCGTTACCTTGTAGCTAGGCGCATCACACCACGTGAGTGATCAAGCATCGGTACAAGACAAAAACAAAAAACAAAGCAAAGCAAAAAAGGAACGGAAAGTTAAACAAACTCACCCGGGGTTGTGGGTTCGAGACGCAGTACGTCGCGAACCCAAGGTCGACCGAAAAGCTAGGCTTCTCGGCGAAAAAGGAATTGAGGTATTTTGCAACCTCAGCTAGGGGCATCCACCCAGGCTCTGGTGATCGTGGGTCGAAAGGTCCAACCATCTTATAGGCCGGCTTGTCCCGGGCCTACAGCGGGGATATCAGCCGCAGCAAGAAGTAGGCTGTGACCCTGATTCCGGTCAGCGTAACATGGTGCCATGCTTCATACCACCAACCTCGATACCGTTTGTTGCGCAGCCACAAGCATACCAACCTCTAGCGAGTGCACCTCCACCGGGGTACCATCACACGGTCTATTACGGGCCTCAACGCCAACAGATGGGTTTTGAGGGAACATTGCCCTAGAATAATTATCAGCATCAAGAGAGAGCAGCGATGCCGGTACAGTATTACCCGGTGCCAAAAGAAGATGATTTCACCTTCAAGATCACAGAAATTATGAGAGATCAGTTCGGACTCAAGCCAAAAGAACAAAGTTATATGTATCGGCATCCATATCCAGATTGGTTCGATAGAGTAACGCTGTCGAATAGGTACAGAGTCCTAGATTTTTCAAAATTTTCTGGCTAGGACATTACTTCGACGGTTGAACATATTTGGTGTTTCCTCGCAGAATGCAGAGAGGCATCAGCCGAGGAGGCGCTCTGAGTTAGATTCTTGCCATTATCCCTGTTATGATCGGCTTTCTCTTGGTTTTCTTCGCTACCGCTGAATTCGAACAAGGGATGGGCTGATTTATTGAAGCAATTCTATAAGTATTTCTTTGTCGGGATTCAGGAGATGAAGTTGACAGACCTGACGGCCGTGAAGTAGCGCACAGATGAATCGGTGCCAGAATATATTCAACGCTTTCGTGATGTGAGAAGTCAATGTTATAGCCTCAGCCTGACCGACGCTCAGTTGGCCGAATTAGCATTTTATGGCCTTCTACCATCGATTAAGGAGAGGTTTTCTTCTCAAGAGTTTGATAGCCTGTCGCACCTGGCACAAAGGGTATCGTTCCATGAAAGTTGATTTCAAGAGATGCGCAAAGAGAAGACGCGAAAGCAAGGAGCCAGGTGTAATTTTACTCATCGGATTCAGAGCAGGAGGACTCCGATGGTGATATCGCTTTGGCTGAATGGGCTAGACTAAAGAAGACGGTAACTTGTTCGTGGGTTAAAGCCACCGAGGAAGAACATAAGTATGACTTTGATATTAACAAGGCAGATAAGAACAGAAGCAGATCCAGCTCTAGCCGAATCATGTGATTCCATCGGCGGAAAAATTGAAGAAAAGAAAATATTATAAGTGGCATAATATTGGCTCCCATAACACAAATGAATGCAAAGTCTTTCGTCAGCATATTCAATCCGTTGTTGAACAAGGAAGGATAAAATTTGATGAAGCAGCAAAACCAATGAAGATAGATAGCAATCATTTTCTGATGAACATGGTGCATATCGGCTCGTCAAGCTTCCATATTGAAGAAAGCGGAACTCTAAGACACCATATCAAGGCTCATCGGTGTCCAGAAAGGGAGCAATGTGCCACGCCATATGGGCATGATGAGAAGGTTTATCCATATTGGGAGTGCACTTTCTTTTATTTCTATTGGGAAAATAATATGAGGCTCCCATCCATTAAGGACTGCCCAGAATGCACCGAGAAAAGTGGTCAAGATGATAGTAGTTCTGACGATCAGCGCCCAAGGAAGTGAATTTATGTAAAAGATCAATTGGGGTCACCAGAGAAAGAGCCGGAGATTGTTGATCGTCGTATTCAAAATAAAGATAGATGGCAAGGGGATCAAAACCCTGTGCAAAAGCCCTAATGGTGCCCGAAAGGTTTAACACGGAGTCAGAAAAGAAGGCTCCAATGTTAGAGGCATCGAGAAAAGATGGTGGGAGAATACGAGGAGTATCGGCAGAATAAACGCTGTGTGAGAAAGGAATGGCGCCCTAAGAAGAAAGCCGATATAGAAGACAAGCCGATGGAGATAAACATGGTTTTTATATTACCAGCAGAATATAGGGCACCCCCATCAGACAGTGAAGATGAAGAGAAATCAGCTGCACAATTGCTGCTACAGCCACAACCAGCGACCTTCGAGAAGCCGGAAGAGGATGAACATCGGCATTTGAGGCCCATATACATCAAGGGACATGTTGATGGCAAGCTGATGTCAAATATATTGGTCGACGGAGGAGCTGCTGTCAATATAATGCCTTACTCTACTTTCCACAAGCTCAGTAAGGTAAATGAGGACTTGGTAAAGACCAACATAGTATTAAAAGACTTTGGTGACAACTTATCAGATGCCAAAGGTGCCTTGAACGTCGAACTCACGATCAGAAGTAAAACGTTGCCGACCATATTTTTTGTGATTGACGGAAAAGGTTCATATAGCCTCTTACTCGGAAGGGAATGGATTCACGCCAATTGCTACGTTCCTTCTATAATGCATAGAAATTAATGCAATGGCAGGGCGATCAGGTCGAAGTCATTCAAGCCAATAGATCAGTTGCTGTGTCAACGACCGATGCGCCCGACTTTGAGAAGATAGATTGCCTTTCTAGACGAGTTTGGGAAGGGGATTTTTTAAGGGTGTTGGATCTTGGCCTCCAGCCAATCAACAAGATAATTCTGGGTTAGGATCCATGTCTAGAGAAATAGATGATTAAGAGAAAAAGCTCAAAAAATGTTTTACGTTGGCCGATAAATTAGAAGAGGTAGACCTCAGACCAGGAGATAGGCCAAGGTCGACGTACATCAGTGCTAAGTTACCTTCTTCTGTAAAAGAAAAATTGATTGCATTATTAAAGGAATTTCAGGATTGTTTCGCCTAGAAATATCATGAAATGCCTGGACTTAGACGATCGATTGTAGAACATCGACTCCCAATAAAAACAGGATTTTGGCTAGTAAAACAGAGTCAGAGAAGGTTCAAACTAGAGATGTACCCACACATAAAGGCCGAAATCACAAGACTATACGAGGCAAATTTCATAAGGCCGTGCCGATACGCGTAATGGGTGTCAAATATAGTACCTATATGAAAAAAGAATGGCTAGCTAAGAGTATGCATAGATTTCAGGTACTTAAATAAGGCTACACCAAAAGATGAATTGCCGATGCCGATCACGGACTTGCTAGTTGAGGCGGCATCAGGACATAAGATTATCAGCTTTACGGATGGAAATGCCAGGTATAATCAGATATTCATGACAGAACAAGACATTCCAAAGACCGCCTTCAGGTGCCCTGGTGTCATCAGCTTACTCGAATGGGTCGTCATGACTTTTGGTCTAAGGAACGTCGGGGCTACATATCAAAGAGCAATGAATTTTATATTTCATGACTTGATCGGTTCTCTGGTAGAAATTTATATCGATGATGTCATCGTGAAATCGTAGAATGATGAAGGACATCTAGAGGATCTAAGAAAGATTTTAGAAAGAGCAAAGAAATATGGCATTCACATGAACCCAAAGAAATACGCCTTCGGCGTATCGGCTGGAAAGTTTTTGGGGTTTATGGTTCATGAAGGAGGAATTGAAATAAGTCAGAACATCATTCAAGCCATCAAGAAAACAATACCAGTAGGGAACAAAACAGAGTTGCAATCATTAATCGGCAAGATTAATTTCGAATTTATTTCAAATTTATCAGGCCGATTGGAACCGTTTAGAACATTGTTGGGAACAAAAGAGAGAGAGGAATTCAGCTAGACCGACAAGCATTAGAAAGCATTTGATGGAATCAAGAAGCACTTAAGCTCTCCTCCGATGCTAATCCTACCAAGGCTTGGCAAGCCTTAAAAGTTATATATATCGGTGGATGACGTAAGCATTGGGTCAATGTTGATCCAAGAATTAGAAGGAAAAGAGCACGACATATTTTATCTAAGCCGATGATTATTAGATGCCGAAACAAGGTACCCTGTAGTTCAAAAAATTGTGCCTATGTCTTTATTTCTCTTGCACTAAATTGAGGCACTATATACTATCGGCCTAATGCACGGTCATATGCAAAGTCGATGTCATCAAGTGCATGCTATCAGCTCCAATTTTAAAGGGGAGGATTGGCAAATGGGTATTTGCATTAATAGAGTTCGATTTATAGTATGAATTGGCTAAAATAGTCAAGGGCCAAGCCATCGCCGATTTCATAGTACAGCACAGAGACAAAGCAGCCAACTACGTGGAGCCGATACCATGGACACTTTTCTTTGATGGATCAGTTTGTAGGCATGGATGCGGCATCAGACTGGTAATCATATCGCCTCGGGAGGCAAGTTTTGAGTTCGCTTGCACTATTAAGCCCTACCACACTAATAATCAAGCAGAATATGAAGCGGTCCTCAAAGGTTTGAAGCTATTAGCCGAGATAGAAGTTGATGCCATCGAAATCATGGGAGATTCTTTGTTGGTAATCAGATAACTCTCTGGAGAGTATGACTACAAAGACAAAAATTTGTGGGGGTATTTTGAATAATGCCGGGAGTTGTTAAAAGGATTCAAGATGGTATCACTAGCACATGTGTCAAGGGATCAGAACATAGAGGCCAATGACCTGACATAAGCCGCATCAGGGTATCGGCCAACGGATAAGCTTGTTGAAGCAGAAATAACCGATATTGACGCTGAAGACTAGAGGGCCAAAAGTGTAAGCTACCTATGGGATCCATCCCAATTGGCCTCAAGAAAGCTCCGTTATAAAGCACTAAGATATGTATTAATAGATGAGGAATTATATTATCGGACGATTGATGGGGTGTTATTAAGGTGCCTAAATCTGGAAGAAGCCAAAGTAATGATTTGCGAGGTGTATGAAGGAATTTGTGGTACCCATCAATCGGCCCATAAGATGAAGTGGCTGCTATGACGAACCGATTATTTCTGGCCGACGATGCTCGAAGATTGCTTTAAGTATTACAAGGGATGTCAAGACTGTCAAAAATTTGGAAACAAACAACGAGCTTTCGCATCGGCCATGAATCTGATTATCAAGCCATGGCCGTTTAGAGGTTGGGGAATAGACATGATCGGCCAAATCTACCCATCATCTAGCAAGGGATATAAGTTTATACTAGCGGCAACTGATTACTTCACCAAGTGGGTAGAGATGATTCCCTTGAAAAAGGTGACTTCTCAGGAGGTGATAGAGTTCGTCAAGGAACATATCATTTATAGGTTTGGGATTTCGTAAACAATTATCACCGATCAAGGGTCAGTATTTATGTCAGAAGAGTTCCAATAGTTTGCAGTTGACATAGAGATTAAGTTGCTAAATTCATCGCCCTATTACGCCTAAGCAAACGGTCAAGCTGAAGCCTCAAACAAAAGTTTGATAAAGTTGATCAAGCGCAAGATTGTAGAACAGCCCAAAAAGTGGCACGCAATGCTAGCCAATACACTTTGGGTGTATCGGATGGCTTACCATAGATCAACTCAAGTGCCGCCTTATCAGTTAGTCTATGAGCATGAAGCCATGCTCCCATGGGAAACGAACATCGGCTCTAGATGCCTTGCTCTTCAGAACAAGCTAATGGCCGATGACTACTACAGGCTGATGACTGATGAGTTAGACGATTTGGCGCGTAATCAGCTTTGTTCGCTCAGAAAGATAGAAGAGAATAAGGCGAGAGTGGCGAGGCATTATAATAATAAGGTATCAACCAAGATGTTTGAAGAAAATGACTTAGTCTAGAAACTCGTGCTACCGGTCAGGACTAAAGATAATCGCTTCGACAAATGGTCTCCTAATTAGGAGGGTCCTTATCGGATAACCCAATTTGTACCAGGCAACACTTACATTTTGAAGACATTAGAAGGAGAAGAGTTCGTGAAGGCGCTCAATGGAAAGAACTTAAAGAGATACCATCCGAGCATCTGGATCGAGACCAAATTTGCCAGTAGACCGATACGCACAAAACGAAATCATCACCCAAGAGCCGATACCGAAGATATCGCCTTTAGAAATAATCAGATAGTTGATACCAAGGGTATTGCCTTTAGCACAAAATGAAAACAAGGCACTACAAGCAAAACGGAGTATCACCATAAACTATTACAAAAGACAAAAGCGATTGTTCAATGATCATCTACACCTAGAAAACTAGCAAGAGCTATCATGGCACGGTCACAAATGTCAACAATGGTGGCTAGTTCCTTGTGTAGGACCGAAACTGGCGACCAGAGGGGGGAGGGGGTGAATGGGCGCAAGATAAAAACAGCGGAATCAAAAACCAATTCTAGAAAACAGTAAGCACAAACCGGAAGTTCTGGTCACCTGAAGTTTTGATGGTAACCGGAAGTTCCGATCACCAGAAGTTCCGATAGTTACCGGAAGTTCCGGCTCAATTAAATCTGGAACCAGAAGGGTCAAATCGAAAGTTTCGGGAATTACCAGAAGTTCCGGTCCAAAACCAATTTTCTCAAACTCTCCAAAAGAACCAAGACTCCCAACAAAAACTGCTTCAAACGGTCATACCAAGCCTGAGGGGCTTGCTTCAAACCATATAAAGCTTTTTGCAACTTTAAAACTTGTTTGGGAAACTTGGGGTTTTCAAAACCAGGTGGTTGTTTGACATACACCTCCTCCTCAATGAACCCATTCAAAAACGTACTCTTGACATCCATTTGAAAAAGTTTATAACCCTTTGAAGCTGCAAATGCCAAAAGAATGCGAATGGACTCAAGACAAGCAACAGATGCAAAAGTTTCTTCGAAATCAATACCCTCTTTTTGGCAAAAACCCTGGGCTACAAGTCGAGCCTTGTTGCACATCATAACCCCATCTTCACCTTGCTTGTTTTTGAATACCCACTTGGTGCCTATGGGGTTGCATCCTGGTGGCAGCTCAACCAAAGACCAAACTTTGTTCCTTTCAAAATTTTCTAACTCTTCGTGCATGGCATTGACCCAATGATCGTTAGATAAAGCATGTCCAACATCTCGAGGCTCAAAATTAGCAACAAAAGCTGACTGAGCAAAGATAGCAAGTGAACCTGTTTGAGATCTTAATGACCTCGACATTAGGTCACCGATGATGAGCTCTGGTGGGTGATCCCTTTGGATGGCCCGTGACCCGTGTCGCTCGGAAGTCACCTCATCATCCATAGGAGGAACCTCTGGACATGGAGGAGGAGGCAAGTGTGTAGTGGAAGTAGTATTGAGTGGCCCCTCCTCAACATCTGTCGTCGACTCAGTGGTGGCAGGATCAGCTGCCTTCCCGCCATCACCTTCAGCTGGAGCTTCTTCTTCTTCTTCAAAGATCGGCTCGCCTAGCTCATCATCACCTGAAAGCTCAAAGGAAGGGTTTGTGTAAGGCATAGATTCATCAAAGGAAACCTTACAAGTCTCAACGAGCTGCTTGGTGTCTAGGTTCCATACTCGAAATCCTCGAGAATTCAAAGCATAACCCAGAAACACACCATCATGGCAGCGAGACTCAAACTTATCCAAATGCCTCCCCTTTTTGAGCACAAAGCACTTGCAGCCAAACGCTCGCAAGTGGCTCACTTTTGGCTGTCGGCCAAATCGCAACTCATATGATGTCTTACCAATGTAAGCTCTAAGGAAAATGCGATTTGCAACATAACAAGCAGTATTTACTGCCTCAGCCCAAAAACGCCTAGGAGTCCTATGCTCATCGAGCATCGTCCTGGCCATCTCGACCATCGTGCGGTTCTTTCGTTCCACAACGCCGTTCTGTGGGGGAGTATAAGGTGCAGAAAATTGATGCTCAAGACCCTGGTTACTGCAAAAGTTGTCAAACTAAGAGTTTTTGAACTCTGAACCATTATCGGAGCGAATTGCTCGCATTCGACCATTTCTCTCGTTCTTCAACCTCAAAATCAGGTCATGAACATACTGAAACACCTCATCCTTAGACTCCAAGAAGAAAACCCACGAAAATCGAGAAAAGTCATCCACGATCATGAGAACGTACCACTTCCCACCGATAGATCGAACCCGGGCTGGATCGACAGTGTCCATGTGTAGCAACTCGCCCGGATACGGAGTCGTCACCTGAGTCACAGGTGCGTGAGAAGCGGCCACCATCTTCCCATGGCGACAAGGATGGCAAATAAGGTCCTTCTCTATTTTAAGCTTGGGCAATCCTCGGATGAGACCTAAAGAGCTTAACCTGACTAGCAGGTCAAAACTCAAATGGCCTAATCTCCTATGCCACTTCCAAAGCTCAGAAGAGGTACCAGCCATCAAACAGCGAGAAGGGCCAAATGCACTAGAGGAGTCAATGCGAAAAACTCGACCAAAAGGCAAAATCTGGCAAATCAAGACTCCTCTAGAATCAACAACTGAAGAACAGCCCTTCTGAAAGCGAACCTCAAAACCCTCCTCAAGAAGTTGCGAAATCGAAATCAGATTAAAACCAAGTTTAGCAACTAAAGCAACATTCTTCAAAGAGAAGTGTTCAGATATCCGAATAGAACCGACTCCAAGTACCTTTCCTTGACCATTGTCCCCGAAAGTGATGTATTCTTTGGAGCTTGTGGGGCTGAGGCTGGAGAACCATCTGCGATGCCCAGTCATGTGGCGAGAGCATCCTGAGTCTATGATCCATATGTCCTCCAAGCCTCGATCCTACAAATCAATGGCCAAAAGAATGAGCACACGGTCCGACACTGGTGTTAGCAAAAGTACTGAACCAGTGTCTAGCCATCTGCTCAAAAGAAGGAAAAGCACAAGGAGCAAAACAGTTAGGAGCATAGTATGAATCACACTCATAAGAAGATCTCCTAAACTGTCTAGAGTCACGGCCGTGAGGTCCAGGACCATAAAGAAAACGGCCTGGAGCTCTGCCGGAGCGATAACCACCCTTAGGAGCACGGTGCTGAAACCCGTCTCCCCTACCACCACCAAAACGACACG
>KE372681.1:251191-270100 GCA_000418225.1 Zizania latifolia
GTAGCACGCGCACGCTGCCACTTCGTCACCACGGCCTCCTTCACGCTCGCCGTGCGCTGCTCCTGCGCGCCGCACTCCCATTGCGGCCGCCTCCGCACGCGCCGCGCTCCACTCCGCCGCGCGTCGTCTCCAGGCCTCGCGTCGACCCTGCGCGCTGCCGGCTAGAGGCGGGGAAGAAGGCTGGCCAGAAGGAGGAAGGAGAAGTCGAGGAGGGAGGTGGCTGGTGAAGGAGAGGGGAGAGAAAGGAGAGAGGTGGCTTGAGGAAGAAGAAGATACAAAAATGGAGACAAATTCGAATTTTTTAATTAGCTCAAAATGCCTCAATGTTTACAAGGGATGGCTAGCCCTTATATAGCCGCTATGGACCGATACAAAAGACTCAAATACCCTCTTCGCGAAGGTTCGATATAAACTCCGGCCCACGGGGCAAAAACGTAAAATGACCCTACAGATATTTATTCGGTGCCGAACTTTTCGTAGCCGCTACGGCATAGCTAACTTTAACGCTAACTTCACTTTTTCGGTAGATTTGATGGTTTTAAGCCAAAGCCGTCAAAGCGTCCATCGCCTCCGCATCGTGCACCCGGATTGGACCGATTCGACCCCGCGACTCCTCAGCCCGGCGGTCGGTCGTCCGTGTACCTGAGTCGCACCGGTTGACACCACGACGGATCACATCCGCTTGTCACTTCTGCTCCATGCACCCGGATTGGACCGGCCCATCCTCGCGACCCCTTTGTCCGACAAACGTCCGTCTGTGTACCTGAGTCACACGCGAGCTCCATCACGACAAGTCACTGTGCCTCCCCTCAGAGGACTTCACCTCATCTTTAATCTTCTCTTCTCATCTCTCCCGTTAACAATCACTCATCATCCCCATGGTATTCACCATGGCTCCTCACCTTGCGGTCTTCATCATCGCTCCTAGGAATAGGCTTTGAGTCCCAATGACGACGAAGGACTTCCTTGGCAAGAGTTGCATATCCCTATCGCTCAGCTTCAATCTTCTCTAATAGTTCTGCCAGCCATTGGCGAGAAGAGCCGATGTGGGCTCGAACAGCCGATAAGCGAGAGGCAAGGTCAGCCTCCACAACAAGGAGCTGAGCAATCTGACCCTCAACTTCAGCAGGCTTGGCTTCCAAAGCATCAAGGCAAGATTTCTTCTTTCCAAGCACATCCCGGTCAACCTAGATGCTCTGCTACCACAGATGATGCTCAGCACGAGTGGCAATTTGCTCTTTAAGACGCTGGTAGCGGAACTGATGACCCTCAAGATAAGTTCCCAAAGTTAAGATCTCCATTAGCTACCGAGGAAGCATGCCAGCTGCATCGATGAGCCAAGCCCTAATGGGTCCTGAATAGGTCACAAGGACGTCAATTAGTTCCCGGAGCCAACACAGAACATCAAGTAGCATGACGTGAGTATCTATAGAAATCAGCTCGGTAGTAGGGATTTTAGTTTTAACTGTGGCATCGTCCACAACAAGCTCATCAAGGTCGAAAGAGAACAGGTTGGCAAAAGACTGCAGCCAAACGATGAGCAGGTGAGGGAAATCAAAAGACAACAAAGGGAAAAAGCATCATTGACAAAGGATACCTCAGGGAGATCAGCAACAGTAGCTGGATCGGCGATGTCTAGAAGAGTAGCATCATTGGTGTAAAGAGCGACATCCTCCTCCGCCAATCTAGCCCCAACATCTGCCGCCAAACTCGATCTCAACTCCTGACCCCCAACTACAACAGGATCAGAGGAAATCACAGCCGAATCAGTGACCATCAGACCAACAGGAAGGACATGATAGATCGACAGGGGAGATGTCGGCTATGCCAAGGACGCTGAAGCCTCGACAACCGCGGCAGGGGTAACTGGCAGATTGGTCGCTTTAGACTAAAAACAAACAACAAAATAAGAAGAGAAGATATAAAAAGATAAATACACCAAATTGAGATAATTCTTACAAAGGCAACACGACCAGAGGAAATTGGCTAGACCGGAAGAGGAGGAGCAGGGACCTTCTTCTTCTTGGCTAGGATCTTGACTATTGTCGGCACCGCAGGCCATTTCTGGCAAACGGGACCGGAGGCCCAGGACGATGCAGAATCGGCACCAATGACGGTAGACAGGCTCGACATGCCGATCCCCAAGTTTGGAGTCGATGACGACGCCATATATACAATCGGCCTGTTGCTATTGCTAACAACAGGCGCCGCCGCATCCTGATCGTAATCAAGTAATGAAACAAATCACAGATAGAATTGGTCGAAACAACAAAAACATAAATAAGACAGGAATATACCTTGGCTATAGCATCACCAGAATTAGGAACAATCGGAGCGCGGTAAGAAGAGAATGCCTCGGGAAAGCAGATGAAGTTTTAATTCATCCTAGAAATGAGTGAATGATCGGCTCTAGGATGCACTCAGCGACCAACCTTGGAAGTCACTGAAAGGGATATCGATGGGCAGGTTGAGCAGAAACCCGTACTCCAATAGGGTCAGAGTCCCATGGAACTCCACCTTGCTGATGAAGAAGAAACTCATGAACAACTGACTAAGTCCAAGTTGGCGTGTACAGATACTTAGGTGATAAAACTCATAAGGCGGCTTCACCTAGCTGTCGAAAAAGCCAACTGGCAAAACAGAAGGAGAGATAATGGCTAGATATATAGTATTAGTGGTATCATCGGAGACAAGAGCAGCAAACCGAAATCGACCAGGGCAAGGAAAATCTGCAGCCTCCAAGTAGGGGAACCAGACGACATCATCTTTAGAAAGACCGCAGTAGAAGGCGCTGGACCACATGACGAGAAGATCCAGCTGCAAGTCATCCCCAGTAAAGGTGGCCACATCCTCACCAATTGAAGCACACCGGCGAGTGTGGCCATCTTTCTCATTAAAGACATCAGCAATCTCGTAGCTAGGCTGATCATGGTGCTCTATCACCCGAACAATGTACAGATTAAGCCATAGTTGAATAAATCACCAGGGGCCACTGACATTCGCAACGGGCATACCAGCCCAAAGGTACCATGAGATAAGATGCAGAAGGTGATAAGAAGATCCCAGCAATAATCGGCCCAGCAGTAGCTTCTCATTCTAGGCAAGGCTTCTTTACCTCAAGGTCATGTGTCGGCTTTCCTCTAAAATCGACTTCACACAAGGGATCAGCGACGTTGAGGTCGGTCGGCATCAGGACATCAAGAAGAGTTGGGGACATTGGGCCAATGACGAACATGAAGGCATTAACAGTATCTAGATAGAAGTAGCAGGCGACAGTGAGCAGTGCATCATTCCGCTCAGTTTTGGCCATGGTGAGTCCAATACAGTGGCCGATATTGCTGGTCTCCCAATCTACGCTCTTCGCCGATGCAACCCTCACATACCACTCTCTGCACCCATCAATAGGGTTGGCCGAAGAGCAAAACACTGAAGACCAGTCTTTACACTGCATACCAGATTATTTGAATGAGATCCTATCAGTCTCGGCATTGATTAAATACAAAGGGTACTCTTCCCCGTAAGGCCCAAGAAAGTAGCTATTGTGATGTTTGGCAAAGGGAATCAAGATTTGGTTCTTCAAGTTCTACAAGAACAGCAACGAAAAATAGGGTAAAAGAGATTACCTAGAGAAAGGAATCAACATCTAAACTGATAGGAGGAAGGAAGATACCTCGGGGATGAGCGATGTTGAGGCCATAGTTGATGGGAATAGATGGCGTCAAAAACACGAACAACGGTGAGGCTCAACTGGTGACGGTGAAAACCTCAAGGTGTGTTTTGGGGGCAAGAGAATAGGAAGCGTACAAATTAAGGAGAAGGCCTTAGGCTTTATAGGAGAGAGAACGGCAATGGTTGGATCCCCAATACAGAATTTAAGTGATACAACGGTTACGATATTCTAGGAGGAATTCGAAATGTGTTCTCTCACGTCCCGAACTCGGGGGGCATACGGCGCACTGTTATAGATATACCCCAACCGGCATGTGTTTATTTAGGAGAGATGGTCAAACTTTGTCAACGGTGACCGACTCAGGGGGCATCATGCCTGTTCAAAGCCGATGAACCTAAAAACCGATGAACAGAAGATCTTTCAGCCTAGCGGTCAGAAGTTTAAAGTCAATTTTTTTTTGAATATTACAGCATAAGAAGAAACGCGATTGAGCAGTAACGCCAGTAGGCCGATCAAGGAACTTGTTCAGCCAAGCAATTTAAATTCTTATGCAAGGACTTATCGGTAGAAAGAAAAAAGTGATTGTCGATAAGGAGATTTCACCAAAGGCAAGTCTTTCACAAGATGTTTTGTTATTTACAGGGAGAGGTGTTAAGAAAGGCCGATTGCAGGAGTTAAAGCCATTACAAGGTACTTAAGAAGCATTCTAAGTTAAGAACTGCATCGGCCTAGATCTTCTCAAAGCGCACAATTGTGTCCGTTGCATCTTCATCACTTCCATCGACTGGTCAGAGGGCTTGCTGCTTCCAGGAGCGCTCCTCGGTCAGGTTGATCAAATTGGCTCTCTTGAATTGGATCTTGATCGGCAGGTCATCTAGGAACTTCGGTCGAGTTGCCATGCAAGTTCAGAGTTGGTTCAGCCTATCAATCTAGAGATTTATCTCCCGGAGGATATGATCTTCCTCTACCTTGAGCCAATTTAGGTATGATTAGTTTTGATCAGGCAACTTGAGCAGGAATTGGAGTTAGCGCTCGGCTTCACGCACCTTTGCATCGACCGAATCGAAATTCTGCCAATAGACCCTTTGCATTGCACGATCGATGAGGCCAGCGTATGCTATAAGGAAGCCAATTGATGATCCTGGGAGTAGGCCCGCAGGAGGATATCGGCTAAATCCTTGGGAAGCCGATTGACCACAGTCTGAAGACGAGCTCACGCTGCCTTGATATCTTGAAAGAAGATGCCAATCGGACAACGGAGGTGGTCGGGCAAGGCCAATAGGTCACTTGGTACAGAGTCTCAGGGAGGAAGCGCTCTGTCCGATGCTTGGGATTCCTGAAAAGGACAGGAGGTAAGCCAATGAATTCACAGGGAGTAATGTGCAAGGTGGAGGTTACCGGAGGAAATCGGCGTACGGACGAGGCACTCACGGCCAGTAAAGAATCCTCAGAACTATTATCCTCATCGGAGTAAAAATTGAGGCGATTAGGGTCATGATCGCCATCGGCACTGGCCGACTGAGTTAGGATGTTTGAATCCTTGTAGCGTGAAGGGTCTAGAGAATTAAAGTTTGGTTCAGTAGAAGCCTGGAGCTCAAGAGCAAAGATGAAATGCGCAAAAATTCAAGTAGATGAAGCAAAAGATTGAGCAAACAAGACCAGTAAGCTAGTAGAGACATACCGGATCATGATCGTCGGATGCATTGTGAATAGAATGGCTTAGCTTTACTTTCCTGCTCGGTGGAGAGCTTGGAGCGTTAGAAGCCATGGCAGGAGAGAAGAGATAGAGAAGAAGCTGGTGTATGATGGAGATGACTAAGCTTGAAGAAAGAGGCTTATCGGGCAAGTGTTATGTGATCTGGCGATTCAGTTCTCGAGGAAAGATTTCAAAACGTGACGTTTCACATTCTGAACTCGAGGGGCATGTGTTGACATCAGAATTTGAACCGACGCACCATCGGCTTGGCAAACCAGGTGACGAAACCGATGGGCCACCGATAGAGTCTTAAAGGTGAAGATGGGTTGCACGCGGCGTGGGCTGATACTTCGTGTTAGTTATTATTTAGTTAGCAAGTAAATGAGTCAGTTAGGATTCTGTGTTATCTATAGATAGCATGTCCACCTGGCTATAAATATGTAAGCTCGGGGTCATTATAAGGAGTTCACACAAACCAACCAATTAACCCTTCAACGCATCACCAACTTTAGGTACGTAGTATTAGGGTGATTTCCTGCCGGAGTCATGGCTACATCGGTTAGGTCCGATCTCTGACTTCGACGAGGATAGCCTATTTGGTAAATTGATTCATATGTTAATGGTTTTCTCAGTTAGGTCTGATATTGTGATCAGATGGAGTGGTTTACTACTTATCGGTTTAATGCATTGATTTATTTTCTCACACTATGCTTTATAGCTCGAATCCATGTATTTGCCAATCATGACGGTTCAGTGCATCATAGTAGATTAGATCGTATGCCGATCGTCAACGGGATGCTATCTTGGTTGGGTCCGATCCATCACGTTGATGGGGATGCATCCGAGCGGGTCTAGTTCGATCTATTGACCCAGCGTATGTTAGAATTTTAGCTGATTATCTATCTGTTATTCTATCGAACGGTTTCATCTTATTTGTAGCTCTCTCGGTAACATGTCTTTGCGCTGCATCGGTTTAGTTCGAACTATAGAGATTGGTACTTTAGAGTGTTAATGATAAAGCCGATTGATAGGATTTATAGTATTTTATGTGCTTTCCACGATGCATCATGGTCTTCAAGTGTGCAATCGAAGCCGATGCTGATAGACCATTGCTGATAGTGTTAGAACATCTCACGTTTGTTTCCTTGTCAATTATAGGGTCAAATTGACTGACACGCCTATTGACTCCTCTGTGTTATTTAGGACCTACTCTGGAGCTAAGCAGACTCTCCCAGGCCTTCGAGTGTGAAGACGTAGGAATACCTGTGATTTTTACGTCAACAAATATGTGAGGGCAAAATGTTTCACCCTTTTATTTTAAATATTTCACCCTTCTATTTTAAATATTTCACCCTTTTATTTTAAATGTTTTTGACTTGTTTTATTTTGAATGTTTCAACTGTTAAAGATGAATGTTTCACTAGTTGAAGATGATTGTTTTACTAGTTGAAGATGATTGTTTTACTAGTTGAAGATAAATATTTCATCCTTTTTATTTAAAATGTTTTACTGAAATTTCAATGAAATAGTTAAAACATCCGTACAAAACTATTGAAACATGCGTCCGATTTTCTCCTAAATTCTAGCATAAATAACTGTTATTTTATCAATTTTTTAAATTCTAATAAAAATCAATTCGATTTTTACCTATTTCATAGATTTTGATAATTCTCTTTTAGAATCAATCCTGGAAATTTGTGGACGGCCAAGATCTACGTGGACGCACCGTAGAAACATCTGTCGATGGGAGGCAGCGTCCAGAGATTTGCGCCGTGTCGGATGTTCAACGCGTAGTTGCTTCCTACCCTATATTACCTTCCTCAACTTAACTTTGGGTTAAGTCCGATTTGCTCTCTCAACCATAAAACCAACCGTGAAGACTTCCTCGACTGTCAAAATCAGTTCATGTTAGTTTATTCAGTGGCTTGTGCAATGGTTTCAGCCGACATGGCTATGTCCGTATATACCACTGCCATCAGTTTCAACGTTGGTTTTTCTAAATGACAATTGCTCTCAGCTCATAACACAGGGAATCAGGGATGGGTTGGGGAGCGGCGAGGAGCGGGTGAGGGTTTCACAACAGCGGCGGCAACCGCGTTATTCCCTGCACACCCCTTGGCCATCCCTGTTTCCCTACGTTGTGAGCTGAGGGCAGTTTTTGTTGGGATATGAGGAGGCTACGCTAGCGCTTAATTTCAAAAATTTATCCCGTTAGCCTAGGAACCATGCGTGTAATGGGATCATAGATCGTTACCTTGTACCATGAGACGCGTTTGGGCAGCGGAAGTAGAGTTGAAGTAGCGCGTCCTCGAGCAACTCTTCTCCCGACTCCATTCGTTCGTCGATGATTCGGTGAACTCCATAGGAAGAAGATGAGCACCAGTGCAGCAACGGTGCCTCCACGGTATCCACACGTATGGGGATGGGATCACCTCGCGCCGGCGTGCTAGCACCACTCGCGAGGTCCGGAGAGATCAATCACAACCCTTGTGATCATAGGGAAGAGGTGGCGGCTAGGGTTAGGGTGAAGTAACCATGAACAGCAGCAACAACCAGCAACCTTCATGTGCTAGCCCTACCCCTCTTTATATAGTGCACCATCGTGGGCCTTTAATCTGTATTAAAGCCTAACAGATCTAATCTGTTCGCGTGTTCAGGAACTTCTGGCTATAGCCGGAACTTCCGGAGCCTATCCAGAACTTCTGAAATAGACCTTCTATATCGAATTAATTCTCGACCCGGAACTTCCGATTCGTCCAGAACTCGGAACTTTCGGCTATAGCGGAACTTTCGGTTCGAACAGAAACTCTAATACCGGGGCTGACCCAGAACTTCTGGTCCTACCAGAACTTCCGGATGCTTTAGAACCAGAACTTCTGGCTACAGCCGGAACTTCCGGTTCCCCCAGAATTTTCTTGGGCACTATTCCATCAATCTCCCACTTGCACAAGAACCATTTCTTTTCAAGATTTGAATTCCATCCCCTTATGCGTGCGACCCGATAGGTTCATACGCAAACGGCTGCTACCCAGAAACCATTTCTGGATCGCCAATCAATAGCGGTATCTAGCAGCACATATTGATCCCCGAAAGCATACAAAGTCAAAATCATACTTTCCGAACCTTGATATACTCACACACCAATCCCCTTACCACACGACATCAGTCAAGCTCAAGGCGAGATACGTGCCACCCTTGTTGGTAGCTCGACACTTTACTCGATCAAGTAGTGTATTCAATCATGATCAACTCTTTGATCATATTGGCATGGCCATGTACTTTCCAATCCGACTACCTCGAGGGGCCCAAAGACGTCTTTCCCGTTAGGTAGGAGGGGTAAATTCCATCTTAACCGCTCGCATCCCATGACATGTTTCGTGACACACCCGAAAGCAACCTTTATAACTACCCTGTTACGGAATAGCGTTTGGAAGCCCCTAAGTGTGCTAGTACACATTCTAGAATCAATGACGATCTCAGGTCTAAGGATTCTGTAGGTACACCATTTGAGATGATAACTAATGACACATATAAAATAATAATCCTAGCAGTATCTCAAGGTGGGTCTATCCAACTCCATGTTCACTAACATGAGTCCACATCACTGATTTGACATCTCTATGTCTATGATCTGCGAAACATGATCATCAATCAGATAGATGTGCTAATCTATGAATCATCACTGTCCCACATGATGATATGAGATTAGAGATCATTTAGAACAACATCATAACACAAAGAGTCTCACAAACAAGTCATCAACTTGCTAATCAATGTAAAAGACATTTATTCAAGGAACAAGATAACAAATTATCCAAATGTACATCAGCATAGACAAACTAACTTCTTCTCACATACACTCGACTCACTCACGTAAGTATGTAATACCCATAGAGCTCAAGTGCGCCTCATGTCTGGGCTGTGAGAGAGGCTTCGTTAACGGATGGATCGCATACATGATGGATCCGATTGCGGAGGCATACGGGATCGCACTCATTTTCTCCAGCTCATCAGGTGTCGAAGGACACTGACTCTTGCTGAGAGAAATACCATGTGACATTGGCAGGAAACCTTTCTTGAAATTCTGCATATTGAACCGTTTCAATACCTTGTCAATGTACATGCTTTGGCATAATCCAATTAACCTTCTCGATATATCTCTATAGATCTTTATACCCAAAATGTATGCCGTCTCTCCAAAATCTTTCATTGAGAAATATTTTCTCAATGAAGCCTTGACAGCATCTAGCATAGGAATATCATTTCTGATCAACAACATGTCATCTACATATAAGACCAGAAACACAAGTGAGCTCCCACTAGCCTTTTTGTAAACACAAGGCTCTTCTTCGTTCTTGATGAAGCCAAACCCTTTGACTACCTCATCAAAACGAAGATTCTAACTCCGAGAAGCCTGCTTCAGCCCATAAATAGACCTTTGCAGCTTGCAAACTTTCCCAACATTCTCTAGATCATCAAGACCTGTCGGCTGTGTCATGTACACATCCTCACTTAGGTTTCCATTAAGGAAAGCCGTCTTGACATTCATTTGCCATATCTCATAGTCATAAAATGCGGCGATTGCTAGAATGATCCAGATAGACTTTATTATAGCGATGGACGAAAATGTTTTATCATAATCAACACCTTGAATCTGCCTAAAACCTTTCGCCACCAATCGTGCCTTATAGATGTGAACATTTCCATCAACGTCTATCTTTTTCTTAAAAAAATCCATTTACACTCGATAGTTTTTACACCATCAGGTGGATCGACCAAGTTCCAAACTTGATTCTCTCGCATGGATTCTAATTCCGATCTTATGGCTCCAAGCCATTTCTCAGAGTCTGGTCCCATCACCGCTTCCGAATAGGTCTTAGGTTCATCATTGTCCAATAATAATATGTCACGCTGCCCAGTGGTCAAAAACGCTAACCGCTCCGACGCACGACTCAACCTCTCCAACCGACGTGGGGCTGGTGTCTCGACAACAGGCTCTATAACATCTTGCATGTCGAGGTTCGGTTCAGTGGGAAGTGAAACACTTCTAGTGGCTCTCGAACCTCTTCGAGACGCATCGTGCTCTCACTGACCCCTTTCGAGAGAAACTCTTTCTCAAGAAAAACACCATTCCGGATGACAAACACTTTGCCCTCTTCCCGGTTATAGAAGTAATATCCTTTGGTTTCCCTAGGATACCCCACAAAGAAGCATTTATCAGATTTGGGAGTGAGCTTATCAGACGTCAAACGCTTTACATAGGCCTCACAACCCCAAATCTTTAGAAAAGACAACCCGGGACGCTTCCCTGTCCATATCTCATATGGTGTCCGTTCTACAGATTTAGATGGAACTCTGTTTAGTGTGAAAGCAGCAGTTTCTAAAGCAAATCCCTAGAAAGACGATGGAAGATCAGTTTGACTTATCATCGACCGGACCATGTCTGACAAAGTTTGGTTCCTCCGCTCGGACACCCCATTCCACTGAGGTATACCAGGTGGAGTCAGCTGTGGAATAATTCTACACTGCTTCAGATAATCATTAAACTCATAGCTCAAATATTCACCTCCACGATCTGATCGTAGAAATTTAATTGTCTTGCCAGTATGATTTTGTACCTCATTCTGGAACTCCTTGAACTTTTCAAAGGATTCCGACTTATGCCTCATTAAGTAGATGTAACCATATCTACTAAAGTCGTCGGTAAAAGTGATGAAGTATTGGAATCCACTTTTGGCTGTAGAACTCATTGGTCTACATACATTAGTATGTACAATGGCCAATAGCTCATTTGCCCTCTCACTTTGACCAGTGAAAGGTGTCTTAGTCATTTTGCCAAGCAAACAAGACTCACATGTGTCAAATAATTCAAAATCAAATGACTCCAAAAGCCAATCTCTATGGAGCTTCTGCATGCGCTTCTCATTTATATGACCCAAACGACAATGCCAGACATAGGTGTGATTCAAATCATTGAGTCGAGGTTTCTTCGTATTAATGTTATAAACGTGTGTATCCTCAAGATTCAGAATATATAAGCCATTCAATAATGGACAAACACCATAGAGCATACTATTCAAAAATATCGAACAACACTTGTTCTTTATTACGAATTCAAAACCGTCTTCCTCTAAACATGACGAAGAGATAATGTTTCTGCCCAAGGCGGGTATAAAATAACAATTATTTAACTCCAAAACTAATCCTGAGGGTAACGACAAAGAATAAACGCCGACGGCCAATGCAGCATCTTTTGCACCATTGCCGACGCGAACAACCAATTCGCCTCTTGCGCACTTCCTAGTCCTTTTTAGCCCCTGCAATGATTTGCAAGTGTGAATCATTGATCTGGATTAAAAACCCATGAATCACTTGGACGAGTAGCAAGATAAATTTCAATAACATTTATACCTGAAGCGGAAGTCACACTTCCCTTCTTTTTTTTGTTCTTCCAAGTACAACTTGCAATTCCTCCTCTAATGGCCAGGCTTATGGCAGTGGTGGCAAGTGTTAGAGCTAGCAGGGCCCGACTTAGACTTTTCAGTTAAATTAGACTTGGAGCTCGAGATCACATCTGAAGCTTTAGCCTTTCCCTTACGCTTTCTCTTCTTACTTTCCTTTTGAACCATCATCATATGACTAGGATTTTTCTTAAGGCTTTCCTCGGCTGTCTTGAGCATCCCATGCAATTCAGCCAATGTTTTCTTCATGCCATTCATATGAAAATTCATGATAAATGGCTCAAAGCTCTCAGGGATCAACTGAAGAATCACATCTGTGGCCAAATCATTATCAAGTTTAGAGCCAAGCTTCTCCAGGTTCTGAACGTAACCAATCATCTTGATCACATGAGGACTCACTGGACTGCCTTTCACCAACCTGCACGCAAACAAGGACTTTGAGACATTATACCTCTCAGTCCGTGCTCGGTTCTCAAACAAGCCCTTCAGCCCCACGATCATATCGTAGGCATCCCTATCCTCATATTGCTTCTGAAGCTCAGAGGACATGCAGGCAAGCATGAGACAGCTGACATCAACTGAATCACTGGTGTGCTCCTCATAAGCCCGCGTTTCAGCAATTGATGTATCATCCATTGGTTCATCAGGATGGGGTTCCTCTAGAACATAATCCTTTTTCTCCTGTTTGAGAACGATTCTCAAATTCCTGTACCAGTCTATAAAATTTGTTCCAGACAATTTCTCCCTTTCAAGGATGGATCTCAGATTAAAAATAGAAGTGTTCTTTGCAGTAGATGCCATGATCTATAACAACAATGCAAGGTTCAGCACTATGCTTTGTTAATCTTCTATCAAATAAAAGATATGTCACAATATGTAAAATGATCGCTTTCCCTCTAACGACATATTGTGGGCAAGATCCATATTCAACTAACTCCTAGTGAGCTTTGGCATCACTGCTAGAAGATCAGTGACATAGGTAAGCAACACCTTGCTAATCACATCCTATGTGACTCTTGTTCGTTGGGGTGACATCCAATGCCCGACGTCCAACTTCATGCCCCAAAGCCCAAAACCGTTTTGATAACTTTGTTAAGTCAACCAATACTATGCATGTGGTGTTCGACACCACCCTAACTGATTGAGATAAAAGATGGTGCCCTGCTTTGGCAGACCCACCAAATAGTGATCACAACCTTGGTAGATGCAGCTATTGGAAAGAGCATCAATAATATATTTTCTGAGGGAAACTATTCTATCAAGGTAACGATGCTTACCGCACACGCAACATGAAAGAATAGTATGACAGGAACATAAGTAAACTTCGTAGGCAATCTGTTGGTGAATTTTTGGTCACACGTGTGGCCTGAGAGATCTGCTTAACTCTAGTGCAGGTCCTAGATTTGTGGTTCGTGGCGTGCCAATCAGTTTGATCTTGCAACTGATAAGATAAATAAGAAACGTAAGCAGTAACGCCTATCGGCTGTCGAGCCGATGGTTTTGACGTGTATCGGAACATGCATTAAATGAAACGCACTGATAACACGATAGAAATTATATGACATGACATATCAGAGGTATGACATAAAAAATAAATCTACTTTGTGATCTATCGGGATAAAATCATCGGCCTAAACCATCTAATCAGCCTGGAGTAGTATCGGGTCTGATACAACAATAAACACACAGAAAGGTAACCTATCGGCTTATACTCCAACAGAACCTGGCTGTAGCATACCCGATTAGTTTTCGCATTATTATTTACTATGATCGCAAGATTGGACCGAACCAAGACAGTCGCTAAGTCATAGCAAACTATAGTACTAAACAGATCGGAAAACACTTCATCCAGATGAACGATACATGACATGAATCAAATACATAAACTAAGATGTCGAACTAAACAGATGAAGCCTCAGATTAATATATTTGATCTAAACCACGCACCTGATACAGCATGACCGATAAATAGACTAAGATGTCAGACTTAACCGATGAAGCCTTAGACCTAGTAATCAATACATGTTTGGTGGAACTTACCTCTCGCCAGAGATCGGAGCGATGCAGCCCCACGAGAGAGCAAGAACTCGCCGGTGGCAAGTTTGGCTATGCGCTGAGAGTTTGTTGTGTTGATTCTTCTTCCCTAAACTAAGCCTAAACGTTACATATTTATTGTCCAGAGACTTGCTGTCCTACATGGATATGACTTGAACTGATTTATCTTTATCTTCGCAACAAAATCTATCTTCCCTTTTTATTGGTTTCTTCGTATCCTTATCCAATCACACGTGCGTATTACAGTTGGGCTTTATTGACCGTGCTTTGATCGGACTCCTTGACTTCCATTGATTGTGCCGAAACTGTATTGGGCTTGGGCCTTACCAAATTTTGCCGTTAACACATGCCCCCTAATTTCGGAGTGTGGGTGTAACCCGATGCTTCAAAATTACAATTTTGCCAATACTAATTTCTGCCAAACGTCAAATCATATGTAGATCTGCAGAAAACCTTTCGTATTCTCTGTTTTTCGAAGCACTGCATCCTCATAAATATCAGTCGCGACCTTTTCCATTCTTTCTTCATGCTCTCGCCTCTTCTCTTTTCTGACCATGAAGGATTGTGATGAATGTTGCCTGGCTCGACGCATCTACCCTTCGCATGGAGACGTCGGACCAGGCTTCATTCCATACAAACCTTAAGATGGTATGCCCCGGCGCTTTGAAGTTCCAACAACAATCTTTGTCTAACGTTGGGTCGTGGGCCCCACCAAATCTGCAGAAATCTCCTTAACCCAGTTTCCGAGATACCACATTTACCCTATAAATATCAACCGGCGACTCTTCATCTTCTTCTCCGCTCTTTGATTCCGTCTGGCACACATAACCTCTCACACTCAATCTTTCTCCCCATCACTACGCACCTGTAGCTGGTGTCCTCGCCTCCGATGATCTAGTTCGCATTCATCTGCATCGGCAACCCTCGCTGTAGCTCCGATGGCGATCACCTCCATGATTCGAGATGTACATTGCACTATTTAGCTCTTTTCTTTTCCTTTTTATTGTTCTTTTGGGTTCTTGTTCTTGGCTTATATTATTATTGTCCTGTTTCTTTGGTTCTGTAGCCGATGCCCCCTGTTTTGCCTGAAGTACCTCTCCCAATTGCCGAAGAAATTGTAGAACTGCCTCTTGCTCAGGTTTGCATCTTCGTGACGTTGCGTCGTTCTATGACTTTTTCCAATACTTACTATTCTTCCATCTTCTTCTTTTAGCCATCGGCCCCTGCTCCGACCGTCGTCGACACACTGGCCGACGCTATTGCCGAAGACAACACTCCGGCCGTCATTTCTGACACCACTGGTGTCCCGGCCGTCGCTATCGCTGACGTCGATGTTACGGTCGCCGCCGCTGCCACTGCTGATGCCATAGCCACCGTTGTTGTTGATGATGATATGTCGGCCGATGTTGCTGTTACTGATGCCGATGCCTCGACTCCCCAGGTACTTCCTAATCTCTTGATCGTGCTCATCTTGTAATATCGACATCGGCCTTATTCCATTTTTTCAGCCGACGACCGCTCCTTCTGTTGCTGTGGAGGACTCCAACGCTCCTGCCTCTCAGGCTGATATCGAAGAAGAAGAAGGCGTAGCCAGCAGTCATACCGTTAACGTCGATGGTAGGAATATAGCCGAGGAACCCTGTAATCCTTCTGCGGCCGCCGATGCTACGCTCGTCCCCGATCGCGCTGATGTAGCTGATGTTAGCATCTTTTCAATCCTTCCATTTCAACTGCATTAACCTCTGCCTTACCCCTTGTCTTGTTTTTATTCAATTATTTGCCCAAGAATTCCCTTTCGATATTAGTCTTTATCTGCAAGACGAAGAAGTCATTGGTGCCCCCCAGCCGGCTAGCGCTCCACTAACCTCTGAAGTCAAATAGGTCCTATCGGACATCCGGAATCAGCTCAAAGATCCTGTTGAGAGCTTGGTGAATGATTCGGGTCTGATAAGGGCACGTTTCAAAGATATTATGGATCACCTCCCCGGGGAGCTTGTCGATGTGCTGATGCCGGCCGCTAACCTGGAGTTTCATTGGCCCTTGTTTACCAGAGCTCAACAAAGAATAGCCAATAGGGTGAGCCAGAGGTTGTAACTGGATGCTTCCCGAACCGATAGTGCTGCCGCTGTTCGGGAGAAGACCAATCTGGACTGTCTACTTGATGAGTCATCTGCCACTTCTTCTCGTTTAGCATAGCTGAGAGTGGAGGAGACCGATCTGGTCTCAAGGCTTGTAAAGGTACGAGCGAAGATAGTTTCTGAAGAAAATGCCTTGCAAGTCCTTCCTCAGCAAATTCAGGCAAAGGAGGAACAACTCATTGAGGCCCTCCACCACGCATGTCATCGCCATCGGGCCATCAAGTCAGTTCCGGGGTCGGACGAGGAAGACCTGGCTCTAATCCAGAGCGTCAATGATATCAGGAGTAAGGCGCTTGAAGCTATCACCCCATACCTGCCCTGAAATCCTTCTTTCTTAGGACTTTGACGCGCGCCCGATGGGCCGGTTGTGGCTCTAAAACATTTGAATTCTATGCTGTGAATTAATATCTAAGGGCGATGAGTTTCATCGGCCGTTTCTTAAGGCGATACTCTTGTATCGGCTGTTTTGATTTCCTTACTTCCGCGTAGACTTAAGCATTTATCCATATGCTCGGGTTGTATCGCTTCAAGTACTTTCTGTTCAATGCTTTCCCGAACGACTCTCCTTCTAAGCTCTTGAGTAGATAAGCGTTACTGGGAACCGCTTGATGTATCCGATAAGGCCCTTCCCAATTAGGTGACCATTTTCCGAACCGATTATCTTTAGACTCAATCGGTAGAATAAGCTTCCATACTAAATCTCCCTCTTCAAATGACTTAGGCACCACCTTCTTATTATAATGCCTGGCCACCCTTGCTTTGTTTTCTTCGATCTTCTCGAGGGCTCTTAACCGGTTCTGTGCCAAATCATCCAAACCGTCTGTCATTAAATTATGATAATCATCGGCTGTAAGCTGATTTTGTAATGTTATCCTTCTTGAGCTGATGTTATTTTTCCACGACAATACTGCCTCATGTCCATAAACCAACTGATACGGTGGCACCTGTGTAGCTCCGTGATATGCCATCTGATAAGCCCATAGTGACTCCGATAGGGACTGATGCCATCGCTTCGGTCGTTCATTGATCTTGCGCTTTATCAGCTTTATCAAACTCTTGTTGGATGCCTCTTCCTGCCCATTTGCTTGTGCAAAGTAAGGCGATGAATTTAATAACTTGATCCCCATGCTGACTGCAAACTGCTGGAACTCCTCCGATACGAAGATTGAACCCTGATCGGTTGTAATTGTCTGCGGAACCCCAAAGCGGTATATTATATGTTCTTTTATGAACTCAATTGCATCGGCTGAAGTAACCTTCTTTAAAGGAATGGCCTCTACCCATTTGGTTAAGTAATCTGTAGCCGCCAGAATGAACTTGTGTCCCTTGCTCGACGCTGGATAGATCTGGCCGATCATGTCGATACCCCAACCTCTGAAAGGCCATGGCTTGATTATAGGGTTCATCGCCGATGCTGGAGCTCTCTGGATGGTCCTGAACTTCTAGCAATCCTGACATCCTTTATAATACCTTATGCAATCCTCTAACATATTCGGCCAAAAGTATCCCGCTCACCGGAGTAGCCACCTCATCTTCTGGGCCGATTGATGTGTGCCGCATATACCATCATGAACCTCGCACATAACGACTTTTGCCTCTTCGGTATTTATACACTTGAGTAGCACTCCATCAATGGTCCGATAATATAGCTCTTCATCGAGCAGCACATATTTTGTGGCTTTGTACCTGAGTTTTCTTGTCACCGATTGTGAAGGGTTCTTCAAATATGCAACGAGTTCATGCCTCCAATCATCGGCTTCCAACTCTGCAACTTCTATCTCAATCGGTTTAGCCATCGCTTTATATCCCGATGTTGTTTGAGCCAAATTGTTTGCCTCCGTATTCTGTTCCCTCGGGATATGGGTAAGGGTTATACTTCCGAAGCCTGATATCAAGTCTTGGCATCGATCATGGTAAGTCTTCAACACATCGTCTTTGCACTCATACTCACCTGACAACTACTTCATTACTAGTAAAGAGTCTCCCATGATTTCCACCGCATCGGCGCCAACTTCTTCTAGTAACTGCAACCCTTTTAATACTGCTTCATACTCTGCCTGATTGTTGGTTGAAAAGGCTTGATTGTATATGCAAACTCATAAGCTGCCCCCCGAGGCGATACGATCACTAATTCGATACCACATCCATGCCGGCACACCGATCCATCGAAGAATAATGTCCATGGTGCCGGCTCCACGTAAGCTACCGATTCATCTCTGTGTTGAACTATGAAATCAGCCACTGCTTGCCCTTTTACTGCCTTTGCCGATTCATAGCGGATGTCAAACTCGGTGAGAGCGAACACCCATTTTCTGACGCGTCCTTTCAACACCGGAGCTGATAGCATGTACTTAACCACATCGGCTTTACACACTACGGTGCACTCTGCCGATAATAGATAATGCCTTAACTTGGTGCACAAGAAGTATAAGCACGGGCAAAGTTTCTCCATAGCGGGGTATCAGGTCTCTGCATCCAGCAATCTCCTGCTAAGGTAGAAAATCACCATTTCCTTTCCGTCGACCTCCTGGACTAAGACTGATCCGATGGCCTTATCATCGGCTGACAGGTAAAGCTTGAAAGGGATTCCTTTCTGAGGTGGCATCAATACTGGTGGAGAGCTTAGGTAATCTTTAATCTCATCGAATGCCTTCTGTTGCTCTCCTCCCCACACAAACTCTTGACCGGGCTTCAGCTTCAACAGAGGAGTAAATGGCTCTATTTGTCCTAATAAATTTGATATAAACCTTCTTACGAAATTTATCTTCTCGATCAGTGATTGCAACTCGGTCTTATCGGTAGGTGGCAAGGTATTCTTGATTGCTTTGATGCTGCGCTGGCTCACTTTGATCCCTCTTTCATGCACGGTAAAGCCCAGAAATTTTCCTG
>KE372681.1:270120-297604 GCA_000418225.1 Zizania latifolia
AGGCGCGTTTCTCAGGATTCATCTTCAGCTCGTATCTCCTTGTTCTCTCCAGTACTTGTCGTAGATCGGCCATGTGTCCTTGGATATTTCCTGATTTCACCACCACATCATCTATATAGATCTCCACCAGCAAGCCGATCAAATCATAGAATATGTAGTTCATAGCCCCCTGGTAAGTTGCTCCGGCGTTCTTCAACCCAAAAGACATTACTACCCACTCGTACAATCCGAGGGCGCCAGGGCATCAAAACGCGGTCTTGGGAATATCCTCGTCTGCCATGAATATCTGGTTGTATCCTGCATTCCCGTCCATGAAGCTTATTATTTTATGGCCCGATGCCGCATCCACCAGCAAATCCGCAATCGGCATCGGATATTCATCTTTGGGTGTTGCCTTGTTTAAATCCCTGAAGTCCACGCTTACTCTAAGTTTTCCATTCTTTTTCAATACAGGGACGATGTTTGATACGCACTTGGCGTATCGGCATGGCCTTATAAATCCTGCATCATATAACCTTATGATTTCGGCCTTGATGTCTTGGTACAGTTCTGCCTTGAATCGCCGAGGAGTTTGTTTGAACGGCCGATATCTTGGTTTTATCGGGAGCCGATGTTGTACAATCGATCGGCTTAATCCTGGCATCTCGTGGTACTCCCAACCGAAGCAATCCTGATACTCTCGTAATAAATTAATCAATTCCTTCTTTATTGCCTCAGGAAGTGTAGCACGTATAAAAGTTGGTCTCGGTCGGTTGCCGGGTCCAATGTCTACCTCTTGTAGCTCATCGGTCGTAGCGAACCCTTGATCGAGTTTGCCCTTAATCTCGTCTATGGTGCCCTTAGAGTGTAAGTCTAGGTTCATCATTATTGACTGGTTTGATTCCATCGCTCGATACATCCAAAAAGTCACCGTCCCAGGCTCTGCCTGACAGGCAATCAACGCCTTCCATCTCCCAAACTAACAAATCGGCTGTTGCTACGTTAACCAATTTATCGGTGGGGATTACCTCTACTTGATCTCCGGTCCACTTCATGAGGTTTTGGTGCATTGTAGAGGGGACGCAGCAATTGGCGTGGATCCAATCGCGCCCTAGTAGCAAGCGGTAGGAGACTTTCCCATCAATAACGAAGAATGTGGTGGGTACCGTTTTGCTGCCGACTGTGAGTTCCACGTTGAGGACTCCCTTAGTCTCTGATGAGTTACCGCCGAAGTCTTTAAGAATCATATTTGTTTTGATCAGATCCTTTGGCCCCTTTCTGAGCTTCCGATACGTCGAGTATGGCATGATATTGACGGATGCTCCTCTATCCACTAACATCTTAGCCATCGGTTTACCGTTTACGAGTCCCTTGATATAAAGAGGACTCAAGTGCCGATGGTCGGGACTGCTTGGCTTGTCAAATATGGTCGAATGAGGTGCCAGCACTAGCTGGGCCATTGCCTCGGCCTGTTCATCATCACTATCGGGGACGGCTTGATATTCTGCTAGGAGAAAGAACACCATATTGACTCCTGCGGATTTCTCATCACCCCGATCGTCCCTTGCCTTCACATGCCATTCTTTCATGGTCCTCTTGGGGTGATCAGGTTTCTGCTCCCGAATGGCAAGTCCTTGGAGTTCCCTCTATCGTAGACGTTGTACCCTTCTCTTCTGGTTTTTTTGTGAAGATGCCACTCGGACACCATTGCTCATTCTGCTCCTGAGGGTTATGCCGATGCGTTTCATCGAACAAACGATCACCGCCTCCTTGGTAGTTGTCTTCCGAGTTGACGGGCCCAAGCCGCTCGTGTACTGATGGTTTACGCGGAGGAGTTCTTCGGTCACCTTCGTAAGTTCTCTGATCATCATCATAAGGTCTCCGGTCATCATAACGGGGCCTCCGACTGATTCTGCTACCACCGCATTCAGGGCAATCGTCCATTGATGGTAGCCGCATTCCTTTATTCCAGCAGAACCTGAAGAGCTCGCAGTTCCAATGGGGGTTGAACCGTGAAGGGGCTCGATCGGTTTTGTTATCATACTCTTCACTTGCCTTCCTCTTGTATTTGTTTATCAAGTCCGATGAAGTGACTTGTGTCTAGTTCCCCTCCCCCCTGACGCGCCTATCTCCTTCTCTACATCGTCCATCGGGGCGCTGGATGTAGACCATATTAGAGGGGAATGGGTGCCCGTCGATGTTCATTGACTTCTTTCTGTCGTCAAACTTAATTCGGCCCTGCTCGATGGCCGATTGGATTTGTTGCCTGAACACCTTGCATTCATTGGTGTGGTGTGATGGAGAGTTGTGCCACTTGCAGTATTTCCTCTTCTTCAGTTCATCGACCGGCGGGATAACGTGGTTGGGTGGCAACTGGATTTGCTTCTCCTTAAGCAACAAGTCAAAGATTCTATCAGCCTTGTTGATATCAAAATCGTACTTTTCTTCTTTGCCCGATGTCTTTACCCAGGGACAAGCAACGGGCTTCTTGTCTCTGGACCACTCAGCGAGTTCCACTTCGGCATCAGACTCAGCATCCTCCTCAGAGTCCGATGAGTATGCTTGGGCGTACGCAACATTCTTCTGGAACTTCTCCCTCCAAGCTTCTTGGAACCGGCTCTCATGGACCTATACCCGCTACACCAGGTGCGATAGACTTTCAAACTCCTGAGAGGAAAACCTCTCTTTGATCGGGTTTAGCAACCCCTGAAATGCCAGCTCAGCTAATTGGATATCGCTAAGACTGAGACTGTAGCATCTGCTGCGCACGTCTCGGAACCTCTGAACATAGTCTTGCACCGACTCATCCATCCTCTGTCGAACCGCTATGAGGTTCGTTAACTTCATCTCGTGCATGCCGGTGAAGAAGTACTTGTGGAACTATTTTTCGAGGTCTGCCCAACCTCTGATGGAATTCGGTGGCAGTGAGGAAACCACGCGAAGGCCGATCCCGATAATGATAACGGAAAGAATCAGACCCTAAGGACTTCATCGGTCGATGCCTCCCCACACTGGGCGAGAAAATGGCTCACATGCTCGATCGTGGAAATCGAGTCTTGCCCTGAGAACTTGGAAAAGTTAGGCTCCTTATATTGGTTTGGTAGTGGTACCTAGTCGAACCACTCCGGGTACGGCCTCCGATACATGTATGTCTGGTCCTTGGGCTTCAGACCAAACTGGTCACGGATGACTTCAGCAATACGATTCACCCAGTCTTCCTCTTGCTGGTTTGGCATGGGGTGCCGATCAGGTGTAGGCGCTTGAGGGTATTGATCTAGCCGAGGGGCGTTGTAGTGGTACTGATCTCCATGGGTATAGGGCTATCCTCTAAAGTACGCAGCTTGGTGGTACCCCTGAGGAATACCATTAGGTGCCCCTTGGCAGCACGAGGTTTGGCAGCTCGTTCCTCTCGATGCCGTAGGTGATCTGTGGAGCTTCATACCTCATCGGCCCTTGTGAGATAGGAGTTGGTTGTTGAGCCGGCCGAGGAGGCTGTGGAGGTTGGGGAGCCTGAGGGTGGTTAACTGGGAAATACATCGGAGCCCACAGCGGCTCCTGAGCCACAGTACCCTCGACGGTCTTCTTGATCAATCCATGGAGAGTATTAACTAGGACCCTGGACTGGTTGATGAGGGCATGACTGACTGCACGGTCGATAGCCTCCTGGAAGCTGACATGGGGGCTATCAGGCCACTGAATAGACTCTCCTGTGATAGGTCCCGATCTGGTCATGCTGAAGGATTCGAGGCACATCTTCTGATAATCATCGACGTGCTTCTGCACCTCCACCCTTTGTTCCTCATTCAGCGCCTCTATGGTGACTTGGATGACATTGCTGTTGTCGAATTCTCTCGCCATAGTGGGAAGTGTCGTTGAAGATGTGTCCCACTGGGCGTGCCAAAAAGCGTATTGGTGAATTTTTGGTCACACGCGTGGCCTGAGAGATCTGCTTAACTCTAGTGCAGGTCCTAGATTTGCGGTTCATGGCGTGCCAATCAGTTTGATCCTGCAACTGATAGGATAAACAAGAAACGTAAGTAGCAACGCCTATCGGTTGTCGAGCCGATGGTTTTGACGTGTATCGGAACATGCATTAAATGAAATGCACTGATAACACGATAGAAATTATATGACATGACATATCACAGGTATGATATAAAAAATAAATCTACTGTGTGATCTATCGGGATAAAATCATCGGCCTGAACCATCTAATCAGCCTGGAGTAGTATCAGGTCCGATACAACAATAAACACGTAGAAAGGTAACCTATCGGCTTATACTCCGACAGAACCTGGCTGTAGCATACCCGATCAGTTTTCGCATTATTATTCACTATGACCTTAAGATTGGACCGAACCAAGACAGTTGCTAAGTCATAGCAAACTACAGTACTAAACATATCGGAAAACACTTCATCCAGATGAACGATACGTGACATGAATCAAATACATAAACTAAGATGTCGAACTAAATCGATGAAGCCTCAGATTAATATATTTAATCTAAACCACGCAACTGATACAGCATGACCGATAAATAGACTAAGATGTCGGACTTAACCGATGAAGCCTTAGACCTAGTAATCAATACATGTTTGGCGGAACTTACCTCTCGCCGGAGATCGGAGCGATGCAGCCCCGCGAGAGAGGAAGAACTCGCTGGTGGCAAGTTTGGCTATGCGCCGAGAGTTTGTTGTGTTGATTCTTCTTCCCTAAACTAAGCCTAAACGTTATATATTTATAGTCCAAAGACTTGCTGTTCTACATGGATACGACTTCAACTGATTTACCTGTATCTTCGCAACAAAATCTATCTTCCCTTTTTATTGGCTTCTTCGTATTCTTATCCGATCACACGTGCGTATTGCAGTTGGGCTTTATTGACCGTGCTTTGACCGGACTCCTTGACTTCCATTGATTGTGCCAAAACTGTATTGGGCTTGGGCCTTACCAAATTTTGCCGTTAACACAATCATATTGACTGTGACTGAGTATGGCCCCTTCGCATGGTGATCTCCATCTCCATGGTTCCTGTCCGTCGAGACATACCGCTTCACGTCTCCATGAACCTGTATCACCCTATTACAACTAATAGCACTATACTAATTACATGAGCTGAAGCATCACATGTCGACGCGCAGGTCGTAGAATATTTGAACAGCCTTGGGCTACAATCAACCATGACACACAAGCCATGTTATTACAAGCGAGTATCATATACTTTGCAAGGCCATACCAGTCACATCATTCCCTGCAAAAAATAGTTAGGCGGAATATAGACGTGACTGAACTGGACCCGGAACTTCCGGCCAGTAGGCCCGGAACTTCCGGTCGAAGGGCCCGGAACTTCTGACTCAAGGCCGGAACTTCCAAAATCAACCTTCTGCCTCGAATTTATTTTTGGACCAAAAGTTTCGGCTATAGCCAGAACTTCCGAAAATAACCTTCTGACTCGAAGATTATTTCGGCCCGGAACTTCCGGTCCAACCGGAACTTCCAGAAATCTGACGACAAAAACAATAAATCCAATCTATTTCCATCACATATCACCATATGTGATCGATCCAGATCGAACACTACGCACGTTTGCTCTGATACCACTGTTGGGATATGGGGAGGCTACGCTAGCACTTAATTTCAAAAATTTACCCCGTTAGCCTAGAAATGCGTGTAATGGGATCATGGATCGTTACCTTATACCACGAGACACGCTCGGGCAACGGAAGTAGAGTTGAAGTAGCACGTCCTCGAGCAACTCTTCAACCGGCTCCGTTCGTTTGTCGACGATTCGGTGAACTGCACAGGAAGAAGATGACCACCGGTGCAGCAACGGTGCTTCCACGGTATCCACACGTACGGGGACAGGATCACCTCGCGTCGGCGTGCTAGCACCACTCGTGAGGTCCAGAGAGATCAATCACAACCCTTGTGATCGTAGGGAAGAGGTGGCGGCTAGGGTTAGGGTGAAGTAACCATGAACAGCAGCAACAACCAGCAACCTTCACGTGCTAGCCCTACTCCTCTTTATATAGTGCACCATCGTGGGCCTTTAATCTGTATTAAAGCCCAACAGATCTAATCTGTTCACGTGTTCCGAAACTTCCGGCTATAGCCGGAACTTCCGGCCACCGGAACTTCCGGATCCTATCCGGAACTTCCGAAATAGACCTTCTGTATCGAATTAATTCTCGACCCGGAACTTCCGGTCCAACCGAAACTTCCGGTTCGTCCAGAACTCGGAACTTTCGTCTATAGCCAGAACTTTCGGTTCGTCCAGAAACTTTAATACCGAGGCTGACCCAGAACTTCTGGTCCTACCAGAACTTTCGGATGCTCTAGAATCCAGAACTTCCGGTTATAGCCGGAACTTCTGGTTCCCCCAGAATTTTCTTGGGCACTATTCCATCAGTTTTATCATTTAAAAAATTAACGTTGACTAACGTTGAAACTGACAACAGTGACATATACGGACACAAAAAACTGAAGCAGCGACATATATAGGAACGTTAAATTTTCAGTGACATATACGGAAATCGGTAAACTTTCAGTAGCATTTACGGAATTTTTTCTTATATAAAAGTTCTAAATCTCTTGTAGAAAGTTTTGGAACAAAAAATTCTCCATAAAAAGTTTTACGATAGGATTTTTTTCTAAATAACTTAATTTTCTAACAAGAACTTTCTATGGAAAATTTTAATAGGAAGTTCCATTTAAATTCAAATTTCGTATAGAAAATTACAAAATCTTTGTAACTGATCAAAATAAGTGTGAGGGTGAAAGAATCAAAGAATTGTGACGTATGATTTGCTATCCACCTGAAAGCTTCCAAACAAAACCACACCAAGAAAAAGGCCACACCACAATAAAACCGAGTGAAAACAAGGCCAAAGCTGGTACATATGACAGATGATGAAATGAGACAATCGTTGCAACACGATTAATTAAGTAATAAATATTGTAATACAAGTGTATTCCACACTTTTCCCTTTTCCAGAAAGCAAAGTTTGTGTTAAACACTTATTTTTACATGAAATGTGTTTCACACTTTTTTCTTTTTATGATAAAGTGTGCTTCACATTTGATGCGCTTTGTGCTTTCCCGCTTGTTTCCTCTCCTACTGTAGGACTCCTATTATGTTTGTGCATAAATACCCTATTAATTTAACCATCTACGTGTTAGTGATATGTTCTAGAGGCAATATGGAGATGTTGTATGTGACATACTATGTTTATGAAGCATTATTCTGTTCCTCGAAATAGACATTATCATTATTGATTAATGAGTATGTGACTTGTTCATGAGACTTTTAATGTCAAATGTTATTATTTCTCAATGATCCCTGATCATATGTCATATAAGAAACAGATATGGCTGTAAGATCAGCATGTGTATTGATTGATGATCATGTCTCATGGATCATTGGTATGGAAATTATTAATCAATAATATGAACATATGTTAGAGAACATACGTTGGATAGACCTATTATGAGATACTATTGAGATTTGATGTGTTATTAGTTAGTCTCAAGTAGTGTTTATATAAAGTCCTTAGACCTGAGATCATCATAGTTCCCAACAACTGTAGTAGCTTACTTTGAGTGTACTAAATGCTGTTACATAACTAGATAGTTATAAAAGTAATCTTCGGTTCTGCTATGAAATATGTAGTGGGGTGTGAGTGATTAAGATGGATTTTGCCCCTCCTAGTAAATGGGAGAGATATTTCTGGGCCCCTTAATGTAATAGATTATAAAAGTGTATGACCATACTGAGATGATTGAAGAGTCAATCATAGGATTATAATCCAGTACGAGATCAAGAGAGATTGAGATATTGAGAGGATGATACAAGTATCACTTTGTGCTCAATCGGTATCATGAGGCAAAGGGATTTGTACATGAGAATATTATAGGTTCAGCCGATATGATCTTTACGTATACTTAGGTTAATATACTTTACTAGATGTCACTATTAATGGAGTAATCAGAAAGGAGTTTTTGGATATAATCAACTATATGTGAACCTATAGGGTCACACACTTAACGGGTTGTGTGAGATCATGTGTATGATCTTTGATACATGATGAATAAATTAGTTTTGATTTTAAGTGGCCGGGCACTCTGGCCAGGTGGTCGAGCAGGCACTCTGGTCGGGCACTCTGGTTAGGTGGTCAGGCACTCAGCACTCGGAAAAATTCAGCACCTGGGAAAATTCAGCACTCAGGATTTTGGATCACTCGGCTTTTTAATGTTCAAGTTAGATTATATGCTTTAAATTATTTATTCAATAAATACACTAATTCTATGATTGATTGAGTCAATTGGAAAGAACTTGTGCTCAAAAAAATGGTTTCTTAGTTTGTTCATGTGTAGGCATTGCTTGAGGGTGAGTCGTGGTCGATGACGAGATCGAAGCTAGGTTTAGGGAGGAGCTGAGGTTTAGAACGATCAAGGAAATCATGTGGGATGCTCGGGCTTGAGGATGCTACAGGTGAAGATGAGGTTTCCATATGGCGTACGCGGGATTAGTGCGAATATGGAAAGGAGAAAAATTTGGAGAAAGTTAGGATTTGAGGATTGATAAGAGATAAGGATTTCTAATTGGATTAGGGCTCTGGAGGTTGTTAATTTCATGGCTTACGGTGGCAGCCACGGTCCACATGATTGGTATATAAATAGACTAGAGGGGAGAGCAAAATTAAGAGACCGATCAAGAGAGAAATTAGGGTTTAGCTTTTTGCTCTTTCATCTAGGGTTTTGGATGTGGTTTTAGTGAGGGGTGTTGTGGATGCACCTTGTAAACACTCGTATATAATAAAGATTCATCGTCAAGCATCAAGGAGTATGGTATCACGTTCTTTCTTCTTAATGTTCATCGGTTTACATCGTTTTGGCTTAATTTGTGATTTCACTTTTACTTGAAATTTAATTTAAATTGATTCATCCAACACCTTGCTAGGACATTAAGAAAGAGATTTGAAAAGTTTCGTTGGTTAATTCATTGTATTTTAGGAGTAATCGAGATTTTAGTTTTTGGATCGGATCAGTCTTATTTTACATTGCCTTGACTTTTGAGGGCCATAAATTTTGATTGGAGACTCGGATTTGAGTGAAACTAGTCGATAATGATTCATATTGAAGTATAATTTCTTGTGTTAAAATTTTAGATCAATATGAGTTATGGATCTAAAGTTACACACGTTTTACCGTTGTTCTATCAGGCTATTTTCAGTGGTCAGGAAATTTTAGACTGGTCGGGAATTAGTTTTCTGATTTTGTTTTAGTTGTTAAATTTTGGGTACTACAACCATTCACCCCCTCTGGTTGCTGTAGTTAGTGTGTTTCGATCTTATAGGTTGGAACACCGAAATCGAATAGAATTTGATTTTGGCTCGGTTTGGATAGAGATCTAGGCAGTTCGGATAGAGATCCGAATAGAGTCCTATTGGGCCTAGGAGGTCTGAGTTAGAACGTCTATATATATGAGAGCGAAGGGCTCAGGGTTAGGATGCTCATATGAGTTTATGCGCTTATGTACTAATCTATTAGCCACGACAAGCAAACCCTAGCTGCCACCTCTTTCGAGATTGACTACCTCGCTGATTGCCTGAGCGCTAGTATGCTACCAGACGGTGTTTCATCCCTAGATGTGTGGATAACAGTAGATGCGCTGCTAGATTACTACGTTGATCGGATCGACCTCGAATTGGTGTGAAGCAGATCATACATGGAGGAGACGTCTAGTCGGCTACTTCTCGACTACCTCGACGCGCATGTGTTGGACCGGCTTCTCCAAATCTTCTTCCTGGTGTGTGTGTGGCAGAAAAATTTTGTTTTCTATAACCGTAGCCTGCGCGCACTCCTATAGTACGTACTGACATGGCTGCAGGGATCATGTTTCAACATCTTTCTCTGCACCACCGAGGGTCTAGTTGGAGTGCAAGATTGAATGAGATAGGGTGATACATGCTACATATTTTGTTGGGTGTATGTAATGAATCAATTTTTTTTGTTTGGTTGGTTGTATAACTTTTTTTACTCTCAAACATGCATGAGAGTTGTGTATCATTATATCAAGAAGAGGTAAGGGAGACCCTTACAACAAAACATAAAAATTTACTTGGGTTACAACTGCGCTAAAAACATAAATATGTTCTGGTGTAATGCGTAGTCTTGGCTAGACTACCAAACTTTTAGGAATTTAGTTATTTTTGATAGCACATACCATACCAATAGGTGTAACATGCCATTTGTGTCATTTGTAGGTTTGAATCATCATCATAACACTACGATTTTTGCTTGTGACGTTGTTTCACATGAAAATGTAGAATCATATACATGGTTACTATGCACTCTTTTAAATGTAATGTACCAAAAGGAACCAAAGTCAATAATAACCAACGGTGATCGTGCAATGCGAAAGGTTATTAGATTAGTTCTTCCTAACACCACTCATCATTTGTGTGCTTGGCACATTGAGAGAAATGCAATGTGATATCTTCATCACTCTATGATTTCTGCATTTAGCAAGTTGATTTACATGTCTAGTATTAAAAATTTTAAGGTAAAATGGAAATAGTTCAAGAAGGAGCATGAGATTGGTAAGCGCCATAAGTGTCACAGGTGGCTGTCAAAGATGTACATAACAAGAAAATTGTGGGCATCTTGTTATTTAAAGAAGAAATCATTCTTGGGTGAACAGAGTAACCAAAGAAGTAAAAACTTCAATTCTCGACTTCACAAACACCTAGACAGGAAAATGACCTTATATGATATGGTTGAGCATTATTTTCATTGTGTTTCTTGTATTAGAAGAAATAAGTGTGAATTGGATTGTATAGCTTCGCAATCTATACCTATGTGATTGATTCCAGTGTCCTTAGAATCATATGACACAAACATTCTAATAAAGTGGTCATCGGCTACACAGCCCCTATCCATTCTTCCAAATGTTTGAAAATTATAGATGTTTCACATCTCCCTTTGTACAAATTAAACCATCTATGATCGGTCTTTTTTGAACTAACTTCAATCTTCTCTCATTTATCAACTAGACCTAATATACAATACACATCCCATATAGAAATTAGAACCACATGGTCATGTATTATAAAAACTTCTATCTTCTTTATTGTACTTTTTAGCAAGGTTCTCAAGAAAATACGTTGAATATGCATCACACGTATACTAAGTAAGCATTTAAATACTATTTTCTTTTACAAGATGTAGTTGTCCATCATTCAACTTGCTACACATGGCAGAAAATTTTCCATGCATACACAGAGTTGGGGGCAAGTTACAAAAATAAAGAGTAAATGCAAATTACAAAGATTTCCGATGCATACACATAATTAGTGCATAGTAACCATGTATATGGTTCTAATAAATAGTTTAAACAATAATACATATGCATAAGAAAATACCATCCTTCACTAGTCGAGTCCTATCAATAATGTCTAAATGTAAACTCATAGATGGTTTTAGAGTACAATTAATACTATAACAATTTATCACATTATTATTTCAGGGTAAAAATAAGAGAAAATTTATGAGGTTAGTTATGCCTGAAGTTGCTTCTGTAAGATTGCTGCACTACAGACAACAATGAGGGAAAAAAAGGTACATGTAGTGTTTACACAACAGAATGCAAGAACGCATCATCATTTTACAACTAAAATTACCAACCAGGAGATATGGAGCTCCTCCAAGAACAACCCCCAAACCTACGTTCAATCACCAGAGAGGAAGTCTGTTGAAGCCATATCTTAGTACGTGATCTACCATTGAAAATACCAACAAACCCTATCAAAATTAGCCAACAAACCCTAACAATATTTAGCAACCAGGATTAAATAAATCCTCTACTTACCTTTGTTTCCGAAACAAAATCGCTTTTTTCTAGATCTTGTTTCAATGTTCGCATCGACTCTTGCTCCACCCCTACAAGTTGGGTCGCTGCCAAACCATCTGGTGATAGATGTGTCTGCCCTCCATTCATGGCGCCGATGACCAGGCAAGTGAAAGAAGCATCAATCCTCCAAATGCAATGCCGTTGGACAATCCAGAGAAAGTTGTGTTGGTCCTTAGGCACGCCTATGGTGGTCAGGCGTGTGGAGAAAGAATACAGGCAATAGAAGAGAATGGGAGAAAAAGGAAATAAAAGGGGAATGTGGGTTATAGAAGGGGGCGGGAGAAAGAATGCGGGACCAAGAAGAAAGAGAAAGGCAGTGACGGGGAGCTTTCGGTTGCTACACTTTTTAATTTTATTTAATTATAATAATCAACTATAATGAGCGGTGTTGGCGTAATAGAATTTACGCTAATAGATTTCTTTAGCCACGAAGAGCGGCTTGGTTACGAAGTGGTTTACTGTGGTTCAGGCCTCCGGATGTACGGATAATAATCTTACGTCCAGTATGTGATATTAATTCTGATTGCAGCATTCCGTCCCTTATATTGCAGAAAAGGCCGGTATTTATAGGTAAAAAGTAACAGGATAATATAATTTATCCTCTACTTACAACCAACATTGATGACTCTGTACAAAAGGCTTCGTAGGGGTAAAATAGTAAACTCTCGTGTGAAAGCCCTTGGAAAATAAACGTCTTGTCGAAGTTAGGGGCTGCCCTTCAGACTGAGATGCTACCGAAGGCGAAGTAGTCCTTCGAATACACTCGCACCAGCGTATGGCCTTCGGAACGTCACCCTTCACAAGTTCTTAGCCACGGCCATTTTAGCCTTGCCGCTGCCATCTCTGGCAGTGTCGGGTGCTGTTGCCGCTGCCATGACAACTTCAAACCCCGACGCTCAACCCCCTGAGGCTTTGGCTCTAGCAGGGTCTCTGAATGATTCGGGGGATGATTTCCACCGAACGTTCGAAAGGGGCAGAGCCTATCTTTATCCCCTACAGGGGTGGCCGAAGGTAAGCCTCCGGACAAGCCGATCTCGAGGAGCTCTTCATTAGGCTTCTGCATGTGTATCTTTTGTTGAACTTAGATAACGCTGCAATGGTCAATTCGGAGGAGCTTTATGCTAGCGACGTTGACATCGATGGCGGTGATGACGACGATGCCATTGATGATAATGAGGGGGCCACTGACACCGAAGCCAGCGCTGAGATCACTAGTGGCGAGGATTTCAATGCCGATGAACCGTCTTATCGAGACGTCACACGCAGCCCTCACCAGGGTGCGAGGCCTATCGATACTTCGACTCGAAGCACCTCGGTGCCGGTGGGGATTTTGGAGAGAGTTCCCCTGCTCCAGCCCTTCGTAGCCCAGGAGGCTAATATCGGGGCATTGCTGGAGCCCTTGGTCTAGGCTAATCGAAGCCTGGACTAGAGCAACTTGGTTGCCGAAGTAGGTCGACACCATCATGTTGACCTTGCGGCGGCCCAAGAAGAGGCCCTTTACCAGGTAGCTAATTTTTTCCTTTTGAAATCACACTTGATTCATCATTACTTTTGTTTATATTTTTACCTCGCCATCCTTACTAGGTGCTTATCTTGGCTCGGGAGACTACAAACATCTTCAACCGGTGGGAGCAGCGTCATGAGCAGGAATCGGAGGTCCTCTAGGAGCGAGTCTTGGGTGCGTAGGATAAGGTGCGAGCTTGGAGGATAGCCTTCGTCATGAGCAGGAGGCAAAGGTGGCTCTCGAGGCCAAAGCCCATGTTCTCCGGGCAGCCAAAACCGCACTAGAAGCCGAAGTGCAAATACTTCAAGCGGCGAAGGCGGTTCTGGAAACCGAAGCATCAGAGCTTTGCGAAGCAAAGGTGGTTTGGTGGCCTCAGAGGCTGGACTAAATGCGGAGCGAGCCGATGATGAGAAGGTGACGGATGAGACCATCAGCGCGCTTAGCAATTTGTTATCACTCTTCAGGATAGTTTGCCATGCTTCGACGTTCTCAGCGGCCGAACCTCTAACGCGCCGACTAAAATACCTCCGTGCTACGGCTCGAATGGCCGAAGCCAGCATGGCAACCTTTAGAGAGGTTTCCAAGAGGGTCATAGCTCAAGGCATCCTTCACCACTCCAAGATGTTGGATGTGATCACATCCGGGTGGCGATGGGGGCTGTGGCCATCAACTTCGGTGGAGCCCGACTATTGGCGCCCACTCCAGAAGTTTCCATAGCATGGAGGTTAATTCGTGGAGCCTAGAAAAAGCAAGGGCGAGAGGCGACGCAGGAAATGATGAACGAAGCCCGCCGTCACCGTGCACAACAAACGGCCTCACCCCAGAAGCCTTCGGACAACCCTTTGAACTCTCCCTCAAAGGTGTAGTTTCTTAGGGCCTCTTATGTAATTTTCTGGTGTAACCCAGCCTTGCTTATTAATGAAAGCAATACTTTTGGAATTTTATCAGGACTTGGTTGTGAACCCCAGCCCTAAAGTCAAAATACTCGAGGCTAATGTAGAGCTTCAACAGTAATGGGTATTTTTCGAGGCCGCTAGGGCCAAAGGATGTGCTCGCTTTAGACTTCCTCATGATTATTTAGGTAGAGTAGTGCCCGAAGTAGCCAAGGAGTTACTTGTCTCGATAAAAAAGGAGCCCATTGTAACCATATCCTCTTCTTCGGAATCAATTGATTGGGATAGCGAAGATCGTGAGCTTTCGGCCCTCGAGTCGAACCAGCCCAAACTCCGTTCCTGGGCGGAACTTCAAGAAGAAAGGAGGGTTTTGAGAGCTTCGAAACGGAGTTAACGTTCGAAGACCAAAGCACAGCTTCCTTTAAACTCATGAGGTCGGGAACCTGGAGGGAGTTCTTGGAGCCAGCCTCTTTCGGATCAATGAGGTCAAAGGGGTTTTCAATTTCTCCTTGGGTTGGATACTGCTTTTTTGTAATTCGTTGGTATTGTACTTGAAGCATTGCTTCATATTTGTTATTATGTATGTGGGCAATGGCTCATTGCCGGAGTATACTTGATTTGTAACTCGAATAAAAGTGTGTTTTAACACGTATTATTCGATGCGCAACCCAGTCATAGCTATGTATAACACTCATGCCGAAGCACACTCCACACATATGCGTAATCCTTGCTCCCCCCTTGCTCGTGGTGGGTATGAGCTCTGGTGAATGCGTGGCACGAGCAACATTAATGCGACGTAGATGGGCTTCACGCATGATTTGGAACCACATAGGTGTAGGTGAACGCTCGAAGTCTGGGCTTTGAGTTTTTGGTCACTTTGGACCTTTGCGGATGCTTCGAGCTGTTCGCTCAGAATCCTTTGATTTTTACCGCTCTAGGCCCGGGGGCACTTTGTAGTGATAATGGTGGAGCGAATCACACCGAATTTTTTAGGGTCCATAACGGAGCCCAAAGTCAATGCCGTTAACCATACCCGAGGAGCGACCCTTGAGCATTGGGCTTCGGGCTTCACACAAGAGTGCAATACGCTTTTATGTGTGTTAGACTTTATTTGTCTCGCACCGAGCCTAGGGCTTCGAGTAGCGAAAATGGGTAGACATACTACCTAACCATCAATGCCATACTATAGTCATGTTAACGGCAAAATTTGGTAAGGCCCAAGCCCAACACAGTTTCAGAACAGTCAATGGAAGTCAAGGAGTCCTGTCAAAGCACGGTCAATGAAGCCCAACTGCAATACGAACGTGTGACCAGATAAAGATACGAAGAAGCCGATAAAAAGGAAAGATAGATTTTGTTGCGGAGATAAAGATGGAATCAGTTGCAGTCATATCTACGTAGGATAGTAAGTCTCCGGACTATAAATATGTAATGTTTAGGCTTAGTTTAGGATCAAATCAATCAACACAACAAACTCTCAGCGCATCGCCAAACTTGCCACCGGCGAGTTCTTGCTCTATCGCGGGGCTGCATCGTTCCAATCTCCGGCGAGAGGTAAGTTCCGCCAAGTATGTATTGATTAGTAGGTCTAAGGCTTCATCGGTTAGGTCCGACATCTTAGTCTGTGTATCGATCATGCTGTATCAGGTGCGTGGTTTAGATCAAATATATTAATCTGAGGCTTCATCGGTTAAGTTCGACATCTTAGTTTACGTATTTGATTCATGTCACGTATCGTTCTTCTGGGTGAAGTGTTTTCCGATCTGATTTGTACTGTAGTTTGTTATGGCTTAGCGACTGTCTTGGTTCGGTCCAATCTTGCGGTCATAATGAATGATAATGCGAAAACTGGTCGGCTATGCTACAGCCAGGTTCTATCGGAGTACAAGCTGATAGGTTATCTTTTTGCATGTTTATCGTTGTATCGGACATCGGAATCGGGCAATCCATATCGGCCTAATGTTCTTGTCTTGATCTCGCATCCCGATATCGACCTCGATACTACTCCAGGCCGATCGGATGGTTCAAGCCGATGATTTTATCCCGATAGATCATACAGTAGATTTATTCTTTATATCATACTTCTGATATGTCATGTCATATAATCTCTACCATGTTATTATTGCGTTCCATTTAATGTATGTCCCGATGCACGTCAAAACCATCAGCTCGACAGCCGATAGGCGTTACTACTTACGTTTCTTGTTTATCTTATCAGTTGCAGGATCAAACTGATTGGCACGCCATGAACCGTAAATTTAGGACCTGCACTAGAGTTAAGCAGATCTCTCAGGCCACGCGTGTAACTAAAAACTTCACCAACAAGTCACAATGCGTCCATTGCTATGATAATATGCTTGAGGGTAGGTTGAATGCGAACCTTGTCCCTAGAGGGATGTATATTACCTTGATGTAAAAATTTCCCTCAAGGCGCTTTATTTGAAGGAACCTTTGCAATATTCCTGCGGCGTTAAACTAAGCATAATATCGCTGGAGGTGCTCTGTACGCCAGGTGTGCTTCAATTCTTCCCCTTCGAGGGTGGACAGCCTGAACGAGCCTGGCTAGTTTGAACGAAGTACAATGAAGGGCCCTTCCCATTTGTTGCTCAATTTTATGGGCGTAAGGACGCTCTAGAGAACTAGATATCTAGGCTGTACAACGTTGGGCTTCACCTTGGGGTTGTACCATGCCTTCATTTGGTCTTGGTACTTCGTTAGGTTGGCTATAGCTTGAAGCCTTGTTTCTTCGATGAGCTCAAGCAAAGCCGCTCGTTCGTTATTATCCTCCAGGAGCAATGTCTGTAGAGAGCCCCCCTTTAGCTCTGTAGGGGTCATTGCTTCGTTGCCAAATAGTAGCTGAAAAGGGATGAAGCATATGGATCGAGCTTGGGTGGTTCGAATGGACCACAAGATTTTTGGCAATTCTTTGACCCATATCCCCTTGGCGATGCCCACGATCTGACGGTTGAGTCCTGATAAAATATTGCCGTTGGCTCTTTCAACCGCTCCGTTGGATTGTGGATGTTGACTGCGGCGAAGCACAATTCGATGCCGAGACCTTCGCAGAATTCCTTGAAGGGCTCCGCATCAAATTGAGTTCCGTTGTTGATTGTCAGCTGCCTGGGTACTTCGAATCTGCAAATTATATTCTGCCAAAAGAACTTCTGGATGTTCTTTGAGGTTATCGCCATTAGAGGCTCGGCTTCAACCCACTTCGAGAAGTACTCCACCGCTACCACTGTGAATTTCAAATTTCCTTTTGCTTGTAAAAATGCTCCGATCAGGTCCATTCCCCGTCGGGCTAAGGGCCATACTGGCATAATAACCTGCAGCGGAGTGGGAGGGTGGTGGCTTCACCAGCCCATCCACTAGCATCCCTGGCAGGTTCGGACAAAGGCCTCGGCATCGTCCATTATGGTGGGCCAATATAGGCCTCGCCGGAGGGTTTTGCCCGCAAGTGCCCACGACGCAAGATGGCTCCCGCACAGACCTTCATGGATCTCTTGAAGTATGTCCTGCCCTTCGACTCTTGAAATACAACGCAGCAAACGTGAGCAAACGATAGATTTGTACAGCAGATTGTCGACGAGGTGTTAATTGCGGACCCTATGCTGTAGCCTCATGAGCTCAGGGCCTTCGGGCACGATGCTCTTGTCTCGAACCATTGCTATGATAGGGCTTCACCAATCATCGGCCTGCACACATAGTACTTCGGCTGATTCTGGCTTTGCTGCTGCTGGAGTAGACTGCTCTTCATAGAACACTTTGGTAGGGAGTTCTTGGCCTCTAGCTGCTGCCTTGGCGAGGGCGTCTGCTTGCTAATTTTCAGCCCTCGGGGTGCTTCGGATAGAGATTCCTTTGAACGCGAGCTCTGCTTTGCGCACTTCGGCCAGATATTGGGCGAGATCTGGGTGTCAAGCTTAGAATATCTTGTCCACATGCCCAGCTACAATTTGGGAGTCTATTTTTACAAGTACCTTGGCAACACCTAGGGCTCATGCCTTTCGAAGGCCTAACAAGACGTATTCGTACTCAGCCATGTTAAAATTTAACCTTACAGTGTACAAGGCCTTCTGGCCGAAGGGGGAAATGATTACAACTCCGGCACCTACACCGGAGGCCTGATAAGCTCCATCAGAATAGATTATTCATATACCTTCGCTGGGTGCTTTTGGGGACCAGATTGCTGGAGGGGTCCACTCCATGACGAAGTCCACGATTACCTGGAACTTAATAGTTGTGCGGGCGGTAAAATTTATACCGAATGGGGCTAGCTCGACTGCCCACTTTCCAAATCTTCTAGTGAAATCTTTATTTCGGAGCATATCTCTAAGAGGGTACGACATCAGCACAATAATATTATGTGCGAATAAATAATGCCAGAGCTTCCTCGAAGCCATGACGAGGGAGTATACAATTTTCTTGAGCTCCGTGTACCTAGTTTTTGCTCTAGATAGAGCCTCGGAAACGAAATAAACTGGCCCCTGCACCAACCTGCCTTCAATGTCCGCTTTGCGCACGAGAACTGCACTCACAGCGAAGGCTGTTTTAACTTGTTGAAATAGATTAGATTGTATGTCAGTCGGCAACGGTACGCTCTCTCAGTTAGGTCTGATCAATGATGTTGGCGGGGTCACATACGGGAAGATCTGGCTCGATGTGTTAAAACGACGTCCGTATGCACTATCATTGCCGATGCCGATGGGCTATCGCTGATAGCGTTAGGACATCTCACGCCTTTTTCCTTGTCAATTATAGGGTCAAATTGACCTGCACGCTCATTGAACTCCTCGGGGTTATTTAGGATCTGCACTGGAGCTAAGCAGATACTCCTAGACCTTCGAGTGTGAAGACGTAGGAATACCTACGATTTTTGCGTTAACTCGCTTTCTTGACATGCCCAGTGGGCCGACTTTATATTCAAATTGGTTTTCTTCATCGGCATCATGGCCAGAAAGGAAGTCGAGCAGAACAACAACGCTGTCATCCCAGTTACTTTGGAACTTTTGATTGATGAACAGTGAGTGGAGGTACAGCGGACTGTTGCATATTTTCAGAAGCTGTGCTTAGAGTCCTTTAGTATGACTCGGCAAGGGGCGATCCAGAAGAATCAACTGTCGATCTCGTCTCTCCAGGCCGAGTCCAGTATTCAGAGCCCGCAAAGATCATTTCAAGATGTAGTCAACGAAGCAGTTGCTCATGCACTGATTAACCAATCTGGCGTCTTGGTGAATACTTTGCACGGATTAATCAAAAAGACAGTAGATGGCTCCATCACTCAGGAGTTACCACAAGGGCCAGTCTACTTTCAACAGAGGTCATCGGCACCCGTGATCCTGAGTTCACCTCCACCGATGACATCCATTCCTCTGCCAATAATAGCTATTCCACCATCGGCGACATACGGGTTAGAACGCAATATGATACCAAGTTTAATACCACCAGCCCTGATGCCGACTGGTACGTTACCTCAGGCTTACCAACCTCTGGTGAGTGCACCTTCGCCGAGGTATCATTATATGGCTTATTACGGTCCTCCGTGATAATAGATGAATTTTGAAGGAATGATGCCCCAGAACAATTATCAGCCTCAAAGGGCAGCAACACCGGTGCCACAGTACCTGGCGCCGAAAGAGGATGACTTCTCCTTCAAGATCACAGAAATTATGAGAGATCAGTTTGGGCTCAAGCCAAAAGAGGAAAGTTATATGTATCGGCATCCATACCAAGATTGGTTTGATACGGTGCCGTTACCAAACAGATACAGGGTCCCAGACTTCTCGAAGTTTTCTAGTCAAGATAGCATATCAACAGTTGAGCACATCAGTCATTTCCTCTTGCAATGTAGAGAGGCATCGGCTGAAGAAGCTCTCAGAGTTAGGTTTTTTCCATTATCTCTGTCAGGATCGACTTTCTCTTGGTTTTCCTCTTTACCGCCAAACTCAATCAAGGGATGAGCCAATTTAGAGAAGCAATTTCACAAGTATTTCTTCACCAAGATCCAAGAGATGAAGTTGACAGACCTGACAGCCGTAAAATAGCTCATAGACGAATCGGTACCAGATTATATTCAACGTTTCCGTGATGTGAAAAGCCGATGTTATAGCCTCAGCCTAACCGATGCCCAATTGGCCGAATTGGCATTCCAAGGCCTTTCACCGCCGATCAGGGAGAGGTTCTCGTCCCAAGAGTTCGATAGCTTGTCACATTTGGCGCAAAGGGTATCAGCCCATGAAAGTTGATTCCAAGAAATACGTAAAGAGAAGACACAGAAACGGGTAGCACAAGTACAGTTTTATCCATCGGACTTAAAGCAAGAGGACTCTAATAGCGATGTCGCCTTGGCCGAGTGGGCCAGGTTGAAGAAGACAGTAACTTGCCCGTGGGTTAAAGTCGCTGAGAAGGAGCAGAGATACGATTTTGACATCAGTAAGACAGACAAAATCTTTGACTTGCTTCTGAAGGAAAAGCAGATCTAACTTCCGCCGAATCATGTAATTCCGTCGGTGGAAGAACTGAAGAAAAGAAAATATTATAAGTGGCATAACACTATGTCCCATAGTACAAATAAATGTAAGGTTTTTTGTCAACAGATCTAGTCCGTCATTGAATAAGAGAGGACAAAGTTCGATGAAGCAGCAAAACCGATGAAGATTGATGGAAGTCCCTTCCCGATGAACATGGTGCACATCGGCTCACCCAGCTTTCACTCCGATAGAAGCCGAACTCTAGGGCGTCATCCCAAAGCTCATCAGCATTATGAAAGGGAACAGCATGCTGTACCATATGGGCGTAAGGAAAAGGTTGATCCTCACTGGGAATGCACCTTTTTTTCATTTTTGCTGGGAAAATGATATAACGCTCCCATTAATTAAGGATTGTTCAGAATGCACCGAAAAGATTAATCAGAGTGATATTAGTTTTGAGAACCAGCCCCCAAAGAAAAGAGTACTAGTAAAAGACCATCTGGGGTTGCCTGAGCAAGAAACCTTGAACAATCGGTGCGTTCGAATTAAAGATAGATGGCAAGAGGATCAAAATCCTATACAAAAGACACGATGGTGCCCAAAAGGCTTAACACAGAGTCAGAAGAGGAGGCTCCAATGACAGAGGCATCAGGAGCAGATAACAGACGAGTATGAGGAGTATTGGCAAAGAAAATAATGGGTGAGAAAAGAATGGCACCCAAAAAATAAAGTCGATTCAGAGGACAAACCGATGGAGGTAAATATGTTTTTATATTACCAGCAGGATATAGAGCGCCTGCATCAGAGAGTGAAGAAGAGGAGGAACAATCGGCTGCACAATTATTGCTACAACCACAACAAGCAACATTTGAAAAGCCAGAAGAGGATGAGCATCGGCATTTGAGACCTTTGTATATCAAGGGACACGTGGATGGAAATTCGATGTCAAAAATGTTGGTTGATGAAGGTGTTGCCGTTAATGTAATGCCTTACTCCACGTTTCGCAAGCTTAGTAAAGTGAACGTGGATCTGATAAAGACTAACATGGTGTTAAAAGACTTTGGCGGAGATTTATTAGATGCCAAAGGAGCCTTCAACGTTGAGCTCATGGTCGGAAGCAAAACATTATCGACCACATTTTTTGTAATTGATGGCAAAGGTTCGTATAGCCTCTTGCTAGGAAGGGACTGGATTCATACCAATTGTTGTGTTCCTTCTACGATGCACCAGAATTTACTGTAGTGGCAAGATAATCAAGTTGAAGTCATTCAAGCTGACAGATCAGTTGCCATAGTCTCAGCTGATGTACCCGATTTTGAGAACATGGATTGCCTTTCTGGACGAGTCTAGGAGGGAGAATTTTTAAGGGTGTCGGATCTTAGCCTCCAGCTGATCAGGGAAATGATTCTAGGCCAGGATCTGTGTCTAGAGAGATAGACGACAAAGAAAGTAAGCTCGGAAAAGGGTTTACGTCGGCCGATGAATTAGAGGTGGATATTGGACATGGAGACAGACCAGGGCCGACGTACATTAGTGCCAAATTGCCTTCTTCCATAAAAGAGAAACTGGTTGATTTGTTGAAAGAGTTTTGAGATTGTTTTGCTTGGGAATATCATAAAATGCCCAGATTAAGCCGGTCGATTGTAGAACATCGGCTCCCAATAAAGAAAGGATTTCGGCCGGTGAAGCAAAGTCAGAAGAGATTCAAGCCAGAAATGTATCCCCATATAAAGGCCGAAATCACGAGACTATATAAAGCGAATTTTATAAGACCATGCCAATATGCAGAATGGGTATCAAACATAGTCCCGGTATAGAAAAACAATGGTTAATTGAGAGTATGTGCAGATTTTAGAGATCTAAATAAAGCTACACCTAAAGACGAATACCCAATGCCGATAGCTGATCTACTAGTCGATGCGGCTTCAGGGCACAAGATCATCAGTTTTATGGATAGGAATATCAAGTATAATCAAATATTCATGGAAGAATAGGATATCTTGAAGACCGCATTTAGGTGCTCCGGAGCTATCGGCTTGTTCGAGTGGGTTGTTATGACTTTTAGTTTAAGAAACACCGGAGCAACATATTAAATAGCAATGAATTATATATTTTATGATCTAATCGGTTCTCTGGTGAAAATATATATAGATGATGTGGCATTAAAATCCCAAAACAACGAAGGACATCTAGCCGATTTGAAGAGAGTTTTGGAAAGAGCAAAGAAGTATGGTCTTCACATGAATCCCAAAAAATGTGCCTTCGGCGTATCGGCTAGGAAGTTTCTGGGTTTTATGGTTCATGAAAGAGGGATTAAAATAAGCCAGAATATCATCCAAGCTATCAAAAATACAGTACCTTCAGAGAACAAGACAAAGTTGCAGTCGCTGATTAGCAAAATCAATTTTGTTTGCCGATTCATATCAAACTTATTGGGCCGATTAGAACCGTTTGCGCCCTTGCTGAGGATAAAAGAGGGAGAAGAGTTTGTTTGGACCAGTAAACATCAAAAAGCATTCGATGAGATAAAGAAATATTTAAGTGCTCCTCTGGTGTTAATCCCACCATAGCCTAATAGACCTTATAAGTTATACCTATCGGCCGATGACTTAAGCATTGGGTCGGTATTGATTCAAGAGGTAGAAGGGAAAGAACGCGTCGTGTTTTATTTAAACCGATGATTACTAGATGCTAAAACAAGGTACCCTATAGTTGAAAAGTTATGCTTATGTCTATACTTTTCTTGCATTAAATTGAGACATTACATACTGTCGGCGCAATGCACGGTCATACGCAAAGCCGACGTTATCAAGTACATGCTATCGGCTCTAATTTTAAAGGGGAGGATTAGCAAATAGGTATTTGCATTGACAGAGTTTGACTTACAGTATGAGTCAGCCAAAGCGGTCAAGGGTCAAGCCATCGCTGACTTCATTGTACAGCACCGAGATAAAGAAGCCGATTACGTGGAGCCGATATCATGCACACTATTCTTTGATGGATCAGTTTACAGGCATGTGTGTGCAATCGGGCTAGTAATCATATCGCCTCGGGGGGCAAGTTTCGAATTTGCCTACACTATCAAACCCTACTGCACCAATAATCAAGCCGAATACGAGGCAGTCCTTAGAGGTTTGAAACTGTTGACCAAGATAGAGGCTGATATTGTTCAAATCATGGGGAATTCATTGTTGGTGATCAGACAACTCTTCAGAGAATATGACTGCAAAGATAAAAAATTGAGGATATATTTTGAAGAATGCAAGGAATTATTAAAGGGATTCATAATGGTATCATTAACACATATATCAAGAAGTTAGAACTTAGAAGATAACAACTTGGCACAAGCCGCATCAGGATATCAGCTGACAGATAAAGTTGTCGAAGCAGAAATAGCCGAAATCGATATTGAAGACTGGAGGGCCGAAATATTAAGTTACCTCTAGAACCCATCACAATCGGCTCCAAGAAAGTTACGCTATAAAGCTTTAAAGTACGTACTGTTGGATGAAGAACTATATTATGGAATGATTGATGGGGTTCTATTAAGGTGCCTAAATTCGGAGGAAGCCAAGGTCGTGACGTGTGAAGTGCATGAAGGAATCTGTGGAACACATCAATCGGCCCACAAGATGAAGTGGTTGCTGCGCCGCACAGGTTATTTTTGGCCGATGATGCTCGAGGATTGTTTCAAGTATTATAGAGGATGTTAAGATTGCCAAAAGTTTAGAAACGTGCAACGAGCCTCTGCGTCGGCCATGAACCCGATCATCAAGCCATGGCCGTTTAGAGGTTGGGGGATAAACATGATCGGCCAAATTTACCTATTATCTAGCAAGGGACATAAGTTTTTATTAGCAACCACCGATTATTTCACAAAATGGGTAGAAGCGATCCCTCTAAAAGAGGTAACTGCCCAAGAAGCCATAGAGTTCGTCAAGGAACACATTATTTATAGATTTGGGATTTCGCAAACGATTACCACCGATCAAGGATTGATATTTATGTCAGAGGAATTTTAGCAGTTTGCAATCGGCATGGGAATTAAGCTGCTCAACTCATCGCCTTACTATGCACAAGCAAACGGCCAAGCCGAAGCTTCAAACAAAAGTCTGATAAAGTTAATCAAGCGCAAGATCGCAGAACAGCCTAAGAAGTGGCACGCAACGCTAGCCGATGCCTTATGGGCGTATCGGAGGGCCTGCCATGGGTCAACTCAAGTGCCACCTTATCAGTTAGTCTATGGGCAAGAAGTCATCCTGCCATGGGAAACAAACATCGGCTCTAAACGTCTTGCTCTTCAGAATGAATTAACGACCGATGATTACTACGGGCTAATGATAGATGAGTTAGAAGACTTGGCACAAAATCAGCTTCGCGCGCTCAGAAAGATAGAAGAGAACAAGGCCAGGGTGGCAAGGCATTATAACAAAAAGGAATCAGCCAAGATATTTGAGGAAAATGATTTAGTTTGGAGACTCATGCTGCCGATCGGGACTAAAGATAATCGGTTCAGAAAATGGTCCCCTAATTAGGAAGGTCCCTATAGGGTGAGCTGAGTCATACCAGGTAACGCTTATATTTTAAAAATGTTAGAAGGAGAAGAATTCATGAAGGCGCTAAACGGGAAATACTTGAAGAAATATCACCCGAGCGTCTGTATTGAGACTCGATCGGCTGAGGAGTCATGGTAGCCACCATGAGGTGATGAGTGCTTGTCAACCGGGGGATGAAGAGAAGAAGAGAGAAAGCTTGGCTGTGAAGGAGTCGCCGTGTGACTCAGGTACACGGATGGGCATTGGTCGGGCAGAGGGGCCATGAAGGTGTCCAGTCCAATCCGGGTGCACGGGACTGAAGCAGCAAGCGAGGAAAAAGGGATCCACTGTGGTGTTGGTGCGTGCGACTCAGGTACACGGGGGTCCGACCGCAGGGCTGAAGAGCCGCTGGGTCGGACTGGCCCAATCCGGGTGCGCGATCGGGGGCATCGGACGCTTTGACGGTTTGGGCTCAAAACCATCATCTCAAACGGAAAGTGAAAAGTACCGTCAATTCTAGCGGTGTCGTGACGGCCAAGTTGATCACGTCATCGAATAATCCAGAGTCTGTAATTTTTACGTTTTTGCCCTTCGGGCCTCTCTTTGGGAACATTCTAGAGTAGGGGCATTTGAGTCTTTTTGCTTTGGCCCTTGGGGCTATAAAAGGATGTAACCTCCCATGAGAACACTTGAGGTTTTTGGGTCTAATTGAAAAAACCCTTCTCTTTGGGCTGGTGTGCCTCCCACCATTTTGGCTTGCCCTAGAAGCCTCCCTTTCCCCTCTCTTGTTCTTGGCCGGCTATCAATCTCTATCTACCGGATTGTTGAGGGAACTGTGCTGGCGCACACAAGGCACCCGGCGGCGAGCAGTGCCTTCGGCAGTGCTGGCCTTGACGCGTGGAGGCACCTGATCCAAATCTGAGCAGCAGCTGGTGCGCTTGGGCTCCGTGCGTGAGAATCTGGGCGGCTGCCTGCGCCTGGCGGAGGCCTCCACGACGAAGAGCACGCGCCTGAGCCCTGTTTGGTCTCCTTCTCGTGCGCATCGCCTAGGTGTGAGGTTCTGCGCTGCCCTTGTGTGTTGTCGCGCACCAGAACCGATCGGCGATCGGCGTTGCTTTTCTTCCGGGCGGTAGAGGAGGACACGCGGCGGCGCGCGCGGTCTTGCCGTGCGGCCTGAGTTCTTCGGGCAACAGAAGAGGAAAGTGCAGGCACACTGCATCTCTGCGCCCGGCCGTGGATTTCTTGCGCACGGCTAGAAGCTGTCTCCGGTTTGAGCGACTTCAACAGTATTTTGGCTACAACAACATCTACTTCAATATTCTCGCTGTATAGCTCTTGAACACACTTTGTCTTTTGATACAGTTGTGTTTAGAAATCTGAACTGCACAATACATGGTTGATTGAATGCCTACAAGAAATTGTCCATTTCATTTTTGCTTGATGATATATGATGCCCATATGTTCATGTTGTGATGAATGACAATTTGCTCACTTGTCTTGTATGTTTGTTGAAATGGCATTGTGATCTCTAGTTGCTCAATGTACTTGTGGAAGATATTGTGTTAGCGAGTTTTTGTCTCTCATGTGTGTTTTGATATGAATCATTATCTTGAATGAGTGTATGCTTGAGAGGTGTTGAGTTTTTTTCTTGAGAACATAGAAATATTGGTTTGAGGAAGTTTTGTGTCTCGACTCATCTGGTGTGACAATCTTGGCACCATTGTTGTGCATGACATTTTAGGGTCACTTGTGAGTCGAACACGGGTTCATCTAAAGTTTCGCTTTTACGCTATGAAAATTTGTTTTCGACCATTCACCCCCCTCTGGTCGCCTATTTTGGTCCTACAAGTGGTATCAGAGCCAAGTTAGGGTTTCTCATACCTTAACCGGTTCAAACCCAGTTGAGCGACCATGACATCTTCGGGGAAGGTCCCGTCCCTTGAGGCTTTTGGCTATGTTTACTGGAAGACTCGCATGCGAGCTTACCTTTTGAGCTAGGGCTCGGACATATGGGACATTTGTGTTCACCCTACATTTTCTGTGAGACCTCATGCTGAGCGCAGTACCCTAGTTATTGTCGCACAGCATGAGTTCAACAACAAGGCTGTGAACATTCTATTTTCTGGATTGGGTCCAGTGGAGTTTGAGCGCGTGAGCCATCTCGACACAGCTCGAGAGATTTGGGCGACCCTC
>KE372681.1:314817-339084 GCA_000418225.1 Zizania latifolia
GGAAACCCAAGGTTGAGTGTGTGGAGGCGTTGTGAGGAGGCGGTGGTGCTAGGCGTTATTTTTGGGGGCTGCTCTTCAAGGGAAGCCAAAGAGCTCGTGCTGCTCGTGGGATCGCGACGTGGTGTCTTCGACGAGTTCTTCGGCAAGCCATCTTAGTATCTCCCTCTCATCTCATGAGTTGCATACCGTATAAACCGATTAAATGACTAGATGAACGATGTGCAAGCTTTTTGTTTCAAGTACTTGTCTTTATTGTCTCACATGATTGTTGGATGAATATCTTGTTGTTGAGATTATGATTATCAAGTACTTGTGATTCGTTTTGAGAAAATACGCTTTTTGAGAGAGTTTTCTTGTTGCCCAAGCTTTATTTGTTCTTGATGATGATCGTGATAGATTGAGTGCTTTTGTGCGGTTCTTCGGCAATAGAATGCTTGTTGCACTCATCTACACTTTGGTCATCATCTTCCTCTTTTGGACAACTTGATTTTAAGAGTTTTTGAAGGTTTTTCGTGTTGTTCCAGGCTAATCGGAACTTCCGGTTTGCCACCGGAACTTCCGTTTTGGACCTTCTGTATGGCGTTCTGGATTAATCGGAACTTCCGGCTCCGTCCGGAACTTTCGGTTTGAGCTCTCTGTCTGGTGTTCTGTATCAATCGGAACTTCCGGCTCCGACCGGAATTTCCGGTACATCGGAACTTCCGACTCCAACCGGAACTTCCGGCTTGCACTTATAGTCTCGGAATTTCCGATTTAGACCTTCTGTCCAGAATTTTAATTTTCCGCTGTTTTTCTGTTTTGCGCCCATTCACCCCCCTCTGGTCGCTAGTTTCGGTCCTACACACTTGAGGTTTTTGGGTCTAATTGAAAAAATCCTTCTCTTTGGGCTGGTGTGCCTCCCACCATTTTGGCTTGCCCTAGAAGCCTCCCTTTCCCCTCTCTTGTTCTTGGCCGGCTATGAATCTCTATCTACCGGATTGTTGAGGGAACTGTGCTGGCGCACACAAGGCACCCGGCGGCGAGCAGTGCCTTCGGCAGTGCTGGCCTTGACGCGTGGAGGCACCTGATCCAAATCTGAGCAGCAGCTGGTGCGCTTGGGCTCCGTGCGTGAGAATCTGGGCGGCTGCCTGCGCCTGGCGGAGGCCTCCACGACGAAGAGCACGCGCCTGAGCCCTGTTTGGTCTCCTTCTCGTGCGCATCGCCCAGGTGTGAGGTTCTGCGCTGCCCTTGTGTGTTGTCGCGCACCAGAACTGATCGGCGATCGGCGTTGCTTTTCTTCCGGGCGGCAGAGGAGGACATGCGGCGGCACGCGTGGTCTTGCCATGCGGCCTGAGTTCTTCGGGCAACAGAAGAGGAAAGTGTAGGCACACTGCATCTCTGCGCCCGGCCGTGGATTTCTTGCGCACGGCTGGAAGCTGTCTCCGGTTTGAGCGACTTCAACAGTATTTTGGCTACAACAACATCTACTTCAATATTCTCGCTGTATATCTCTTGAACACACTTTGTCTTTTGATACATTCGTGTTTAGAAATCTGAACTGCACAATACATGGTTGATTGAATGCCTACAAGAAATTGTCCATTTCATTTTTGCTTGATGATATATGATGCCCATATGTTCATGTTGTGATGAATAACAATTTGCTCACTTGTCTTGTATGTTCGTTGAAATGGCATTGTGATCTCTAGTTGCTCAATGTACTTGTGGAAGATATTGTGTTAGCGAGTTTTTGTCTCTCATGTGTGTTTTGATATGAATCATTATCTTGAATGAGTGCATGCTTGAGAGGTGCTGAGTTTTTTTCTTGAGAACATAGAAATATTGGTTTGAGGAAGTTTTGTGTCTCGACTCATCTGGTGTGACAATCTTGGCACCATTGTTGTGCATGACATTTTAGGGTCACTTGTGAGTCGAACACGGGTTCATCTGAAGTTTCGCTTTTACGCTGTGAAAATTTGTTTTCGACCATTCACAATCCTCTTGTCGCCTACCCTGATCCTACATCAGCCATCAGGCCGATACACGTAAGCAAGACATTCAGTTAGCCAATACCAGGAGAATCGCCTTTAGCAACACTAAAATAGCCGATACCACAAGTATCACCTTCAGACGCAATCTATAGCCGATACCGTGGGTATCGCCTTTAGCACGAGATCAACACAGAACATTGCAAGAAGAAATAAAGCGAAGTATTATGGCAAAATTATAAAGGGCAAATGTTCAATTGTCATCAAAACCAGAAAAGCTATAAGAGCAGCTACAGCATGATCACGAATAGCGTTCATATTTTGCAATTCCCGTTGGTCCTCTTCGTCGCTTCTGGGAATCGGCTTCATTTGATGATATCGACGGTATGCAGCCTTGGTATAATCAGACAGGTCCTTCCTGCGAAAGACAATCTTCGAAGGTATGTCGGCAAGCCATTTTTTGCTCGAGACGATCTCCTCCCGGACCTCCGCAAGTTCAGCAAGAAGCTACTCTTCCTGGGCTCGAAGCCGAGTGATATTACCATTGACCATGTTGAGCTCGGCAATCAAAGCCTCCAGATTGTCCTTCTTAGCTAGGATGACGTCGCGGTCGGCAGGACCATGCTGATGCTGCCGCCTCTGCTCGGCGTGATCAAGCAGCTGCTAGGTGACGTTTTCATAGCATGGGCAGAAGGCCTCAACGTATAGGCTAGGAGACACATCTTCCAGCAGGTCCTTAGGAAGCTGGTCCTAGATCTTAGTGAGGCGGGCCCTGATCAGCGTCGAGTCAGTTATAAGCGCGCCGAGTGGCTCCTGAAGATGCCATAGAATATCAGCCAAGGTCTTGCGCACGTCGTCAAGAATCGGCCTGGTTTTAGCGGTGGCGCTTTGACCAACTAGGGCTTCATCGACAATCTCATCAAGATCAAAAGGGAACAAGTAGGTAATTCCTACACAAAAGGGAATGATAAAGAACAGCAAACGCAGCAGAATCAAAACATAAGGGTAGCGGTCACGAAGAATCTGACCATTGGGAGCCTAGCAAGGGTAATGGCGATAGGAGGCAATGCCATCCTAGCGAGACCACTGGAGGAAACCCCAGGGTCACTGACAGCAGTGGCGGGAGCAAGATCGCCAGAAGAACCTAAAGTCACTTCAACAGGACCAGAACCAACCACCGGGTCCACCGCCGACCGATCATGAATGTCTACGATCAGGGTCAGGTCGATTGGGCGATCACCTAGAAGGATGGCGACAGTAGTGGACTGACAAGTGACGAGATTAGTAAAATGGAAGGCAAAACAAAGTTTTCGGTAGAAGAAAAGATCACTCACTAGCGCTAACGCTGCTGACGAGGAGATGACCGATGCCATAGCAGATGATCGGATCGACGTCAAGGGGTCACATGGGGTTGATCGCTGCGGGAGGGGAGGGACCACTGCAACCTTCTTTGGAGGTGGGGCGGCACTCCCAGATACTCTGAGCGCCCCACATTTCTTTCCTTTACGGGCGGAAGAAACGCCGATCGACGAAGCAGAGTTCAAAAGGACCATCGGTGTAGGTGCCTCACACTCCAGATTCAGGTTGTCCGATGGCAAGGCATACCGGATTGGCCTCCTACTCTGGCTCTGCGTCGGCACAATAGGGCGATTCACCTACAAAAGCAGATGTTAAAATAAAGAAGAGCTCGTGACAATGAATAGGCAAAAAGATCAGTAAAAGAAAAGTCAAATACCTCGTCATCAGCCCTAGGGAACTCGGGATTGACGCTGGAACGAATGAGGGACGGACGTAGGCTAAAAAGATGGAGCCTCCATTCGTCCTAGAACCGCGCAAATGAAGCAGACACGACAGTGCAAGGGGAAAAGTCTCTAAGCTCAGAGATATCAGGACTGCCAAAGCGAGTCCTAGCGTATCGGTACTCGATTGAGCCGATACGACACTGAGCCCAGACCTTACCAATGAAGAAAAGGTCCATCGGCAGCTGACCGAGGCTGAACTGACGTGAATACACTATCGGATGGTAAAATTCGTAGGACGGCTCAGTAGGTCCTTGGGCCAAGCCGATAGGAAGGAGGCCAGGTTGGATACAGGCAAAGAAGTTGGCGGTAGAAGTTGTATCCGTCCCAATCTCCAACCGTCGCAGGTGAAACGGATCTTCAAAGTCATCGATGTTGCGATATAGGAACCAAACTTGAACAGACCTACCAAGTCCAAGGTAAAACAGTCTAAAGAATTCACCGACGCTGACTCACAACAAAGGGGCACCCTTGAACATAATAACCGCCTCCCCAAAAGATGTGCATCGGTGGGTGCAGGGCAGCTTGTCCTCACGATGGTCCCTAGGGAACTCAATGCTGAGCAAATGTGGATGAGCGATAGCCTGGCAGGTGTAAGTATTCAGCCACATCTGAACAAACCACCAGGGACCTCGAACTAGATCAATCGGCCTCCCGTAAAAGAGCCCCTCAGCCATCCGGTGGAGGGTGCGAAAAGTCAAACCCAACAGAATCCGGCCAATCGTCAGGCGGGCATGATCGGCCAGGCGCTCGGTCAGATATTGGTAATCGTCAGAAGGGCCATGTGGAGAATCATAGAAGAAGAAATGCGCCAGCTACATGTTGAGGAATGCAGTGTGTTCCCATAGTCCAACAGTGCCAGTTTTCTTGTTGTGGTGCTCAATATATTCCTTCTAGGTACCAAGAGTGCTGGTTTGAAATCCACATCGTAATTGGGCTCCACAATCTTCAGACCAGTCAGCATCATGACATCAAGAAGAGTTGGCCCCATTATCCCATGACCGAAGATAAAAGCATTCAAGGCATCAGACCAGAAGAGACAAGTCAATACTAACAAGGGGTAATCCACCTGAGGATCGGCTAATGACAGCCCAATGCTGTGACCAATCTTCAACTCGTCCCAGAATAAATGATGAACAGTTGATACTCGTAGAAACCAGTCTCTCCATCCAAGAATCATGTTATGCCAAGCATCAAAACTACGTTCCCATTCAGCTAGGTTTCACGAAGCCAGGAGAAACGAGACGCGATCAGTCTCACAGTTGATAAGGTCAGAGGGATCGGCTTCGCCCAAGGGTCCTAACCAATAGGTAGCAGGGTCCAAGCCCAATGAAATAAGCAGCTGGTTCCTAGCGATCTACAGAAACAAACAAATAAAAAAAGAATAATCTACAGTACCCTTGCAGAAATTACAAAGAACAAAAGAAATAGGTACCTCAAGAATTTTGGTGTTCGAGGAGGTCGCTGGAGTACGTGATGAAGAAGCCATTGGCAGTGACGAGCGACGCCGGACGATGGAGCGGGGGCAAGGTTAAAGAACGGCGGCAAGCCAGAGCAAATGAGGAACAAAGTAGTATTTGCCAGAGGAGAGAGAGGATTCAAAAAGCTTGTGCTAGAACAAAAAGGATCGTAGGCTTTATAATGACAGGACAGTGCTGGTTGGATTCCCAATGTAGGACTCAAGGGACGCAACGGTAGCAAGTTGTCAAGCGGAGTTCAAAACATCCCACTGACATCCTAAACTCGGGGGGCATACGACGCGCCGTTACAGAGGCACTCCAACCGGCACGTGCTTATTTATAAAAGACGGTCAAACTTCGTCAATGAACGGCCGGGCATCACATCTATTCAAACCTCGATGAGCGTGAACCGATGGACTAGAAGTTGGCCAAATTCAATAAACAGAAGACGGAACGTGAGAATACGAAAATTTTTGAACTTTTCAGAGATTCAGGAGTTTGGAAGGCATCGCTCTTCTTTAAGGCCGATGAGCGTGAGCCGACAGGCTTGAAGTTTTCCCAAGTCCGGCATTCAAAAAGCGAAACCTCTGAATTTTTTAGGTTAAGCCAATTGGTGGGGTACCGTGCCTGCTCTAAGCCGATGAATATGAACTAGAAGGGCGATCAGGAGATATGCTCAACCAAATAGTCCAAGTCCTTATACAGGGGTCATCGGTAGAAAAGAGAGAGATGAGTCCTCACTGGCAAGACAAAACACATCAAGATAAAAGTTCTTCAATAAATATTTCACTATTCACAAGGGAAGGACAACGCAAAGCCAATGGCAAATAAAATGATTACAGGGAATCCAAGAAGTATTGCAAACTAAGGGCGGCATCGGCCTGGGCCTTCTTAAAAGACACAATGTGCTGGTCGCATCATCGTCACTGCCAACAATCGGCCGAAGGAGGTGCCTCTTTTGAGCCCGCTCCTCGGTCAAGTTGATTATCTCGACCCTCTTGGAGATCTTGATCGACAGGTCTTGTAAGAACCGCTGTCGATTCGCTATACAGGTGCAGAGCTGGCTCAGCTGATCGGTCCGGACGTGGATTTCTCGAAGAAGGCAATCTTTCTCTATTTTGAGCCGATCAAGGTACACTTGCTCTTCGGCAGGAAGTTTGAGCAGGACTTGAAGGTGACAATCAGCTTCTTGCATCTTCACGTCGGCCAACTCAAACCACTGCTGGTGGACACGTTGCATTCCACGATCATCCAGGCCAGCGTAGGCAGTAAGGTAAGCCGATTGGTGCTTGCGAGAATACACCCGCAGAAGGGTATCGGCTAAGTCTTGTGGAAGCCGATCGATCACGTTCTGGAGGCGGGACCGCGCTACTTCGATGTCCTAAAAAAAGATGCCGATTAGGCACTGTATATGCTAAAGCAAAGCCGATAAGTCACTTGGCATGGAGTCTCGAGGAAGGAAAGCCCTATCCGATGTGCTTGGGATTCTTACAGAAAGATAGCGTGAGCCGATGAATATACGGAGACTAACAAATGTGACCAATTGAGTTACTTGAGGGCATCAGCATGCCGATGAGGCGCTTATAGCCAAAAGGGAGTCACCAGAATCATCGTCATTGCTGAGGCAGAAGAAGCAATTTGGGTCATGGTCGCCATCGACGCTCGTCGGCTATGTTGAAGCAGGTGGATTGTTAGAAGGTGGAGCATTTGACGAGTGGGCAAGTGGAACGGTCGAAGCCTGGAACTCGGAAACAAAGGTAAAAGTAAAATGCACAAGGTTTTGAACTAATGAAGCAAGAAGGTTGGCAAGCAAGGGGTTGAATGATCAAAGAGAACATACCGACTCGCGATCACTAGAAATGTTTTGATCATTCAACTTGGTCTTCTTGCTTGGTGGAGAATTTGGAGCATCAGACGCCATGGCAAGAAAATGAGAGAAGAAGGAAATTGAGCTGGTGTATGATGAGAATGACCGAGCTTGAAGAAGGGAGCTTATCGGGCAAGATTTATATACGCTCGGCGAGGCAGCGATACAGTTCTTGAGGAGACTTCAAAACGTGACGTTTCACGTTTTGAACTCGGGGGGCATGTGTTGACACCAGAAGTTAGACCGGTGCGTCATCGGCTAGGAGCATGAGGCGACAAAGAGCCGATGGGCTATCGATGGAAGGCTTTAGCAGGCGAAGACAGTTCACGAGCGGTGTGGGTTGATACTTCGTTATTAGTTTTTATTTAGTTAATAAATAATTGAGTCAGTTAGGATTCTGCGTTATCCCTAGATGACGTGTCAACCTAGGTATAAATATGTAAGCCCGGGGTCATCATAAACACACAATCCTGTCAATCAAACCCTTCGACGCATCGTTAACTATTAGATACATAGCATTAGGGCGATTCTCCGTCAGAGCTATGGCTGCATTGGTTGAGTCTGATCTCTAGCTTTGACGGAGATAGCCCGTTGGTGAACTGATTCATATGTTCATGGCTTTTTCGGTTGAGTCCGATACTGTGATCAGATAGAGTAGGTTTGCTAGTTATCAGTTAAATACATTGATTATTATTCTCTTGTCGTGCTCTATGGATTGGATCTCTGTATTTGCCAATCATGGCATTTTAACTTGTCGAAATAGATTAGATCGTATGTCAGTCGGCAACAGTACACTCTCTCGGTTAGGTCCGATCCATGACGTTGGCGGGGTCACATACGGGAAGATCTGGCTCGATGTGTTAAAACGACGTTCATCGGAGTTTTAGCTGATGGATTATCTATTACTCTGTTAATCGGATTTGTCATGATATTTACGCTCTTAATAACCTATCTTTATGATGCATTAGTTTAGTTTGAACTATGAAGATTGGTATTGTCAAGTTATGTTGCTAGAGTCGATTGGCAGAGTTTACTGTTTTACATGTATCAATCCTGATGAATCATGATTCTTGTATGTGCTATCATTGCCAATGCCGATGGGCTATCGCCGATAGTGTTAGGACATCTCACGTCTGTTTCCTTATCAATTGCAGGGTCAAATTAACTAGCACGCTCATTGAACACCTCAGAATTATTTAGGACCTGCACTAGAGCTAAGCAGACATTTCCAGGCCTTCGAGTGTGAAGACGTGGGAATACCTACGATTTTTACGTCAACACAAGGCTGTAGAGATTATACTCCATCATCTTTCTCTGCACCACCAAGGGTTTAGTTGGAGTGCAAAGAGTGCGAGATTGAATGAGGTAGAGTGATACATGCTAGATATTTAGTTGGGTAAATAAAATGAACGAATTTTTTTGGTTGTATAACTTTTTTCTCTCGAACATGCAGAAGAGTTGTGTATATTAAGAACAGGAGTGGGAGACCCTTACAAACAAACATAAAAAATTAGTTAGGTTACAACTGCACTAGAAACTAGCCCTACACAAGAACCAAAAGAAGAGGAGATTAGCAGAGGAAAAAGAAAAAGTTATTGTATGAGAATTTATTTTAAAAAATATTTATTAAAGATATAATTTCTATATATAATATTCATATGACATGATAAACTCACAGCTCACAATGATGGCAGTAGGCCTCAACGTGCAAGGTGGTAGGCGGTCGACACCTATCGTGAACAACTAACCATTCCAAAATTTCCATATTCTTTTCGAGGCTCTAAAAGAAGTGAGAATCTTGAACATCTGGATGGATACCAACTGATGGAGGACAGGGTGCCCGATCTTCCATCAGGTAGATGATAAACAACGATTTGGTGGAGACGCGACATATACGATCTGGTTTCTGATCCGTGAGATCGAACCCCTGTAATCGTAGTACCCCTTCTCCTTTGGTTATCAACCAAGCACAGTCTAATTGACCTCGTCACGAAGGCTAAACCTTGCTTGCAAATCAAAGAACACAAGCAAGAACGCAGAAAACGTAATCAAATGAAAATTCTATTAGAATTTGCGAGTTCGGGTTTACTTACAAGACCGGCGGTGCCCCTGATAGATTGTCCTGTAGCTCAAGAAAATTAGCAAAAACATCGACGATAGGTAAGGCTCCTTGAACATCTGAATTCCAACCATGAAATGTATTGAACACTTATTTTTTACATGAAATGTGTTTCACACTTTTTCTTTTTGAGATAAAGTGTGCTTCACATTTGATGTGCTTTGTGCTTTCCCGCTTGTCGCCTCTCCTACTGTAGCACTTCTGTCATGTTTGTGCACAAATACCCTATTAATTTAACCATGTACGTACCTACAGGGCTGTAGGGATCATGTTTCAACATCTTTCTCTGCACCACCGAGGGTTTAGTTGGAGTGTAAGATTGAACGAGATAGAGTGATTCATGCTATGTATTTGGTTGGGTGATTGGAATGAATCAATTTTTTTGTTTGGTTGGTTGTATAACTTTTTTCTCTCGAACATGTAAAAGAGTTATGTATCATATATTAAGAAGAGGTAGGGAGACCTTACAACCAAACATAAAAAATTAGTTAGGTTACAACTGCGCTAGAAATTAGCCCTATACAAGAACAACAAGAGGAGATTAGTGGAGGAACAAGAAAAGGTTATTGGATAAGAATTTATTTAAAAAAATTACATAAAATTATAGTTTCTATATATAATATCTATATGGCATGAACAGACTCAGTTCACAAAAATGACAGTGGGTTAGGTACGGTAGGCCTCGACGTGCAAGGCGGTGGGCAGCAGTCACACCTATCGTGAGCAACTAACCACATGAAAAAACAAGCACTTGCCTGGAGCCCAACATTTCCATATTCTTTTCCAGGCTCCAAAAGATGTGAGACTCTTCAACATCTGGCTGAAGCGTGACAACCCTGATAGAATGTCCCGTAGCTCAAGAAAATCAGCAAAAAAACATCAACAGACAAGGCCCCTTGAACATCTGAAATCCAACCATGATTAGTGAGTGCTTCCTGTATTGTTCGCTTGTTTGCTCTTCCCTTGGGCACTAGCGTAAACAGGTGTGGTGCCAGATCACAAACGCATTGCCCATGAATCCATCTATCCGTCCAGAAATGAGTGTGGGCACCACTACCAATTTCTGAAATAACTGGCCATGGAGAAGAAATCACGAGCACATTTATGAACTTGAACAGGGAAGGCCGACCAAGGACGATTAGGCTCAGTTTTTTGCAGCCGTATCCATCTCATCCTTAATGCCCAGCCAAGATTCTGAAGATCGGAGATGCCCAGCCCACCAAACCCCAAAGGTCCACAAGTTTTGTTCCAAGACACAAGGCAATGACCACAAGTTTAGTCCTCTTTGTCAACTTCTTTATAGAAAAGGGAACTCCTAGATATTTGCTAGGAAAGTCCAGCACCTGAGATGGCAGTTGTTCTTGTATCAGTGTGAGATCTATTTCAATGCACCGTGTAGGAAAATAGCACCGTTATGGTGCATTCTACCGATAATATTATACTTCCATTAAATCAATCCTAACTGTCAATTTAAAATAGTAGTTTTGTATTTTTAATTAATTATAATCTAGGTATAACCGTCATTAGCGATTTTTCATATAATACTAGTTCATCTTCACCTTCAGAACTATACTGGAGACGGCATACCAGAAAGATTGCATTGCTGGGGTTTCACCTTTCACATATAGAAAATTACCACTTTAACTCTTATATAAAAAATTTGGACGATTTTGTCTTCTCTACACTCTACTGCCTTTCATTAGGTTAATAATAAAAATTAATTTAAATCGTTCAAAAATTAAAGATCAAATATATTCTACTGCCCGTAAAAATTGTCTAGGAAATACATTATTTTTATGCACATTTGTTTTCAGACCCGAACACATGCAACATATCCAGAGTTAAATCAATTTCGCTTGCAGATGGCCGGATAAAGAGGGCAACATCATCTGCAGCAATCCTTCCTCCGAAGCCACAGAGAACATATGGCGGAGAGTATCCATAACTAGGACAAAAAGCATCGGCGAAAGAGAGTCACCTTGGCACAATGCGAGATAATATCGCTGGGCACCCCGTTAAGAACCACTTGTGTTGAAGAAGACAACATCCCACTAATAATGTCCCGCCAAATCATGCTAAAGCCTAGCTTTTCCATGAAATCTAGGAGAAAGGGCCGAGACACCGAATCAAAGGTCTTTGTGATGTCCAGCTTGAGTATTCGGGCTTGTTTTATTGGTGAAGAAACCTTGTCATCTGTTGAACAAACATAAAATTATCCCGAATGAATCTCCCTTTTATGAAAGCACTATGATTGACAGAAACCAATTTATCCAACCGAGTGGCCAAGAGGTTTGCTGAGAGCATTTAATGTCCAATATAACTCTCTCTATATATTTTTAGAGGTTTTGTATCTAAAATATCCATTCAACAACTTCTCTATATCGTTCCCTATAGTTAGAGATCTCCAAACCCTCCTCCATTCTCTTTATTTCTAGATAGCAGCTCTTGTTTTCTATCTGCCTTAGTTCTACTCGTCGGTGATATGAGAAAAAATAAAAGAAGAGAGAAGAGATATGATAAGTATGACCTACCCATCAGTGATATAAGAGTAAAATATAGGCAATACGGTATTGAAAGTCTATTGGCGTGTAAGAAGATTTAGAGATCGAATTTTATTGAAAAGGCTCTTTATATGATGATATTAAGAGTGAATTTTTGGGTATCTTTTAGAGATGCTTTCAGATTTTTGTGACCAATTTAGCAAAACTATGCACTAGCCTTATTGCTACTTCTTCCTTTGGCAAAAGAGTTACATAAGCTGTGTTGAGAAGATCCATATTTCTGAAATTTCTGCTCCAGACCGCTGAAAGTGCCGCCATAATATCCTCCTTGATAATCGACAGTGACCAACACACTTGGTGGAAACGACTGGCGAAACCATCCGGTCCTAGGGCTTTGTCTGACGGTAATTGGCAGATAGTTTTCCTTACCTCTTCTTCAGTGAAAGGGGCGTCAAGATCACCAAGATCATGGGCCACAATGTTCAATTCATCAAGGTTGATTGCGATGTCTCGGTCCACACTTGTCCCCAGCATCTTGTTATAAAAACTGTGTATCAATACAGCCTTCTCCTCGTGATCAGTGGCCACCTGGTTGGCATCATCCACAAGCTTGGCAATGAAGTTCTTCTGTTTTCTGTGTCGAGCGTGTAGATGAAACTAGTGTTGGCATCCCCCTTACTCAGCCAATGAAGTTCTTTTGAGAGATGACAGCGCAAGGGAGTGCTGCTTCTTAAGATTTTTGCATAGCCAAGTTTCCTCAAGAGAGAGATCCCTATTATCCTGTGCAATTTCCAGATTATGCAAAATTTCTCTTGCCAAACTGAGTTGGGTATTAAAATGCCCAATTTTTTCATGACTCCATCTCTGTAAACCCCTAGCTGTGGCTCTGAACTTCCTTGCCAGCGTGTGGATTGGGCAGGAGGAAACAAGGACAGCAGTCAAGCCGTTTCTACTGCCTTAAGAAAACCTTCCTGCTTTGGCCAAAAAAAAATTCGAAGTGAAATCTCCTTTTGCCTGGCTTGAAGCCTTATTTTATAGATTTAATTGCAATGAATTGCAATGAATAGCATTTAATGAGAAAATTCCCTAATTGGCTGCCCTATCCCTTGCCCACGAACCAAGTACTCTCACGAAGATGGAGGCCAAGTTCCATCCACAAAAAAAAAAAAAAAAAAAAAAAAAAAAAACCACCACCTAAACACACCCTAACACAGCATTCTCTATTTCACCTGCCTGTCACCTCTCTAATCTCTATTTGGACTGTCTAAGCACATGAATTTCGCAGAGAGTTCCATAGGATTTTCGTAGCAACCAGTTTAGTTATTGAAGGAATTTCTTTTTAAAAAAATTGTCGTGTTCCGAACGATGGTAATCGAATGAACAAATGCATATGATTAATGGGATTCTTTTATCGTTAGCACGGCCTAATTGCCTAAATGACCTCAATCTTGTATGGTCCACGCCTATAACAGCAACAATAATCTCACTCCCGCTGCCCTTTTTTTCGCCCAACTCAGTGCTGGAAAGTACAGCCTAAGTATCTGTACCATTAATTCAATAATGTGTTCGTGTCTTTGTGCTTGAAGCTGCAACCTCTCATGCTGGCATAACTGCTAATGCTGTTCCGAAAATGGCGAAATGCCCTAGCTTGGCCCAGAAAAATGCTTTGCATGCTCAGAATTCACATGGTCGTGGGATTAGGTAGCAATGTACTTTCTTCGTTAAACGAATATATATATGTTTTGTATATATGTCTAGATTTATTAATATAAATCTAGACAATGCTAAAATGACTTATATTCTAAAACGAAGGAAGTAGGTGCATCCAACTATCCAAATCTTTGTGTCTGTTTGATCGGGCAATGTCCATGAAGAACAGGTGACTTTGTGGCAGGACCGAGTATGTCACCGGAGTTCAATCATCTAGGGGACTAGACACTCTGTATACACGGACCCATGCCCATCATATCCACAGCAACACACATGTGAACGTCCTCTACATACAGATAAATATTGTCGAAGACATCAAACATATCTCATGTCGGACATACATTTACTTCTAAAATTGTGTACTATTAAAATTGATGTAAACCAATGCCAAATATGTCATTTGGACCCTGGTGAATACGACACAATCACACCACCTCGCTATCTGAACGACTTCCTAGTGCTGGTGGTTAATGTCTTTCCAGATCGCCATATCAATTGAAAAATATGTTCAAAGTCCATGCTATTTATTCCTATCATTTATGCATTCCGTTAACAACCCTTCCAATGCACTGCTAGCTAATGCACATATTTATTGTCACATGCAAAAATGGTAGACATCGTCCTCTCAATCAATGCACTAGGTAGCATCTTTATCTCATATTCTATCTTGATGGGAAAATGGTAGATTACTCAATTTGCTGGTGTTTTGGATGAGACGATATCTCCCTCTCCCTCTCCCTCTCCCTCTCCCCACATTAATTTTAGCACCACATCCCTCCATCCAGGGTGACACCCTATTTAATTCTATGGACACTTGTTTAATACCCTAAATTAGCTTAGCTAGACTGCCAGCCCTGATCCAAATAGTAGCAGCCGGAGGTCCGTCGTCCGTAGCTAAACGATGAATCACTTGAAAGACCAGACATCCAAATTAATAGTGTGGCAACCAAGTTGCTGTCATCCTTACAGCACAAGCACAATGGGAACAATTACAGATACGGTATTTTCTTTTGACAGCACAAGATATTATTTAGCTTGGTAAACCATAAGATAAGGTAAGGCTAAACTGTTACAAACACTCCTTATCTAAACAACCTGATATATGGACTTAATAGATACAAATTTCAACAGCACGAACAGGGAAACATAGATAAAGCACGCATGTGATACATACACTAAACTGCGGAAATTGAATAGGCTGCTTTGCTTCAATAAATCTTCAGTTTACGGACTCTCTGGCTCCTCCGGCTATTCACCGCCACCAGGACAGCCTTTTCAATCCTGGGCTTAGGGGAGCTTTCACATATATCCTTCCTTGTAGCTGAGGATGACTTCTCAGACTCCTTGATAGAGGAGCACGACATTCCGGCTTTTGGCTTCTTATCCGTAGAGAGAGTCTTCTCAGTTTCCTCCTTTTTAACAGGGGGTGTGGTCTTTTCAATTTTCGGTTTCTTTGCAGCCAGGTATGTGCTCTCAGTTTTCTGATTTGCAGTAGGTGTTTTAGAAGACTCTTTACTCTGGCTCTTGGATCCAGATACCCAACCCTTCTTTGCTTTTCGTCCCTTTCTCTTTCCAGAGTATACATACTTCAAAGCTGGTGCCTTTCCAAAAACAGGTTCTTGCTTAACCACTGGACCAGACGAATTCCCAACTTCCAGCGGAGCACAAGCATTCTCAACTTCTATTAATGGAGCTGAAGTGTTAGCGACTTCAACTGGACAAGAGTTATTTCCAACTCGCAAAGTAGCGGTTTTAGCAACCTTCTCAGTTAGCTCTGGTGGTTGCTCCATCAGATGTTTGGCATTCTCAAATGGTTGGTACTCTTCCTTGGCTGCTTGATTGTCTATGAGGATATCATCACTGTTCTGTGAAGAGAAATAACAATGTCAATGCAAAAATATTAAGCAATAAGCTAACAATTCAAAACTATAAGGACAGGCCAAACAAATGATTCCTGATCAAAGAAACATTTGTTGGATGGAAAAATAATGAATATGACATCACAATTATCTGAGAGTTGGCATTCCAGAGGTCTCAAGAAACATAACATACTAGAACTGCATAATGTCACCAAAGTAAAAAGTGAATTCCTTAAGCACATTGCCCCGATTTGAGATATCACCACCTCTGTCCTAATACGCTAGACATGAAATTCTAAGTGGATCTGATGTAATGTGCACTATTATTGGGTGAATCATGTTTTGTACACCATGCTCCACGACATCGACGTCTGCATGGTGGTGTACCATGAGGTGTGATGCATATTGCATAGCCAGAGGTGTGACCATTAGTGCTAGAGGCAACAGCCTTCCTCGTGCACTTTGTGTCCATGACTCCATGCCAAAGATTTACTAGTGCAAACGTATGATGAATCAGGACTTGTTCCAGCAGCACATTGTTAGAGATATATGTTAGTGTATGTTCCTATGTTCTGTATTTTCCCTAATGTATAAGGGGCTTTTTGCATATTTGCCTTCTTCTCTCTTGCTCATGTATAACTTTGGCATTCAGCCCTAAATCAATTCGAGTTTTATCCAAAACATGGTATCAGAGCAAGGTTCTAGGGTTAGGGCTCTTCCCTGCTCCTTCCCTGCCAGGTGCTGCTGCTGCGTCGCTGCTTTGGCCGGAGCGCCGTCGCTCTTCTGCTACGCCGGCGCCTCGCCAGGTGCTGCTGCGCCGACGCTTCTTTGCTGACTCGCGCAAGCTCTTCCTCCCTCTCTCTCGTGGTCAGACTCTTCTCCTTCTATATGTCGATGATATGATTATTACAGGAGATGACCCTGAGTATATTACTTTTGTAAAGGCACGACTCAGTGAGCAGTTTCTCATGTCTGATCTCAGTCATCTTTGTTACTTTCTTGGGATTGAGGTTTCCTCTACACCTAAGGGCTTCTATCTATCCTAGGAAAAGTATATTCAGGATCTCCTTGATCGTGCCTCCCTCACCGATCATCGCACTGTTGAGACTCCTATGGAGCTTAATGTTCACCTTCGTCCGAATGAAAGTGAACCTCTTTCAGATCCCACTCGCAATCGTCATCTTGTTGGGAGTCTTGTCTATCTTAGTGTTACTCATCCAGACATTTCTTATTCTGTTCATATTCTTAGTCAATTTGTTTCAGCTCCTACTCAGCTCCACTATAGTCACCTCCTCCGTGTTCTGCGGTATCTTCGTGGCACCATCTCTCGTTGTCTTTTCTTCCCACGCTCCACCTCCTTGCAGCTCCAGACCTATTCTAATGCTACCTAGGCTAGTGATGTCTCTGATCGTCGCTCTCTTTCTGCTTATTGTCTTTCTTAATGGTTCCCTCATTGCTTGGAAAACTAAGTAGACAGCAGTTTCTCGTTCAAGTACAGAGGCCAAGTTGCGAGCCATTGCACTTTTGACAGCCGAGGTTACTTGGTTGCGGTGGCTACTTGAGGATTTTAGTGTTTTAGTTACTGTGCTTACTCCTCTGTTATCTGACAGTACAGGTGCCATCAGTATTGCCCGTTATATGAGCTTACTAAGCATGTTGGTGTTGATGCTTCTTATACTCGAGCCCAGATACAGGATCAGATCATCGAGCTTTGGTATGTGCCTTTAGAGCTTCAGTTGGCTGATTTCTTTACGAAAACACAGACTCGAGCACAACATAGATTTTATCTCTCCAAACTCAATGTTGTAGAACCACCTTAAGTTTGTGGGGGGTGTTAGAGATATATGTTAGTGTATGTTCCTCTGTTCTATATTTTCCCCAATGTATAAGGGGCCTTTTGCATATTTGCCTTCTTCTCTCCTGCTCATGTATAACTTTGGCATTAAGCCCTAAATCAATTCAAGAGAGTTTTATCCAAAACACACATCACCAAGCTCCAAGAGCAAGTGTGCAAGGTGAAGCATGATCGCCACGCTCCTGCTCCATGATGCCATCGAAAAGATCATGTAGCTTCAAGGAGCACCTGATTTGGGGATAGAGGAGCAAGCTTGTCAATACCATTCCGGAGCCCATTCTGGTTTGGCTCTAGAAATGAAATATTTCAGTACCGGTCAATACTAGTGTACTATTCCAGAGTTTTAATAAAATAATATAAATTTATTTTATATAATATTTTATTTAACAAACTAATAGAATTAAATATGACATATATAAATAAGTTCATAACTTCATATCTCAAATATAGTTTATGACTTACATGTAACAAAATACGTAGATTAGTTTAAGACTTTAAGTACCATACAACGCATATATCAAATAAAGTTGAATATGTAATTTTACATTACATACTTTTCAGAAATCAAGAATCAAGATTACAAAATTAAAACATTGAACATTTATATTGTTTGCTTTCTAGCTTGCCTCTTATATTTTTTAAAAATCAAGAATCAATATTATATTTTGGGCCGGTACCGGAATGGCCGGTATAGCGAATTCCGGCCGGAATGACCGGTATTGTCCAGTATTTGAACCGGAATGAAACAACACTTATTATGTACCGGTTTATGTGCTGGTATGGCACGTCGGCCGGTACCAGAATGGTATTGACAACCTTGCAGAAGAGAGCTAGGAGGAAGAAGAGAATAGAATAGAACTTGACATGTGGGTTACCAAATTTTTAAAGATTTATTTGCTAACAAACCTCCTCGGATAGGACTGAAATAGGTGGTAAGGGGGCAATCCATCATCCTGTTTCAAGAGTAAAGGCCAAAGGGGTGCTTTTCTTTGGTTTTGAACTATTCCTTTGACAAATGCAACAAAAATATCTGTTACTGTCTACTTTCTAAATGGGAAGAATGAGGATTTGTCATCCCCAATATTGCCAATTGAGGATTTTCCATCACACGACTCACTAAGAGGTGGCCCTAGGACCTATAGGTCAATTTTACATTGAGAGGAAAATCATCAAATGCTAATTCCAGCGATGGCAAAATCCCTCAATTTCTCATGTAGGGGATTTCTAAACCACCGACCTACTCCATACATACTATATACAAGCTATATGTTGTTCTGGATTTTAATTCATAAGCAACAATTTAAAACAGTTCAAACTAGTTCAACACATTTATAAAAAAGTTCGTAGTCAAACAAAGAACATAAGGAAAAGACCAAGTACTTACTTCTTTGCATAAATCTCCCATATGACCATTTGGGAGGGAACTATCAGCACCCAGGAGTAAGTCAACTGTGATAGCCTTATGTGAAGGGCACTTCTCTCCACTTTTTTCCTCACTATTGAACTTTGCAACTTCTGTTTGGCAATCTGGTGCCCTCTCAGACAACAAAGATATTACTTCATGGGCTGGTCTATCCTCCTTCAACAAAATGTTTAGATTCTTCTTTTTTTGTGCTTTAGTATATCTATCTTTCTTATAAGAGAACGAACGCTTTTGAGTCCTTAGCCTCTTCTCAGACACCTTGATATGAGCATGGTCCACCAAAGAAGCCATGTTTTCTTGCTTTGTACGAGCCTTGCTAAGACGATCTTGTAGCCGATAAACTTGGGACTGAATACCACCAATTGTCAAGAGAATTTTCTGTAGCGTGAGTTGCTCTGCAACCATATCATATTCCTTGGGCTCAAGCAACCCAACATTATTGAGTCCACCTTTAACATCACTGCCAACTGTAGGAATCAATCAAATAAACAATTAACTTGTAATAAGATATCAAGTAAAAGTAAAATATGACATTAGACAATAAAGATAGATTACATATTCTGCACTGCCAACATAACTATTGCCTGAATAGCTAGAATCCATTGCCCTTCATTGATTCAATCCAAAACTATAATGGTAAACACTAACACAAAAATATGCAGATACCACAATGTTTACATGGCAATGAAGTAAATGTGGATGACACACTGGCGCTGAGCTATATTACTTATATACTAGGCTGCTCATAAACAGCAGGTGTTTGGATAAAGTACAACGACTCAATTAACATGATGCCCGTACCATTTTTACCAAGTCTAGCTCCATAGTGTCATTATGCATGCCAGCTTTCTTCCATGACAGTGCACCTAGTTAAATTAATTCAACAGTTTTTTGTGCTTTTAGTAAAATGGTATTCACTATATGCAAAATGCTCCAGCAAGACAACAAAATAAGGACTGGACTGCCGCCTGCTGGTGCTCCTCATTGTGTGTACCCGCCTCTAGATTCAGTGTACCCTTCATCTGAGCTTCTTTGCCATATTCAACACCACCACTGGCAAATATGCTATTGTTCCTAGATCCAGCCACCACTGTCGCTTTGATCCCCACTGTCAAAAGGCAACTGCACAACAGCAGGGCCCTCCTTGGCTCACTCCTGGAAGTCAACTATGAACTGCTCAGGTTAATCGAGATGAGTGTCTCATCGAGCCCCTGCTTTGTACTCATATTCATTGATGGGATGTACCATATTGATTAGGTTGCAGCAGCAATTGAGTATGGCATATAAATATAGCATTAGATTGTTATAAAGTCTGCCTATCCTAGCTATCCTGATTAGATTGTTGCAAAAACATGTTATTTTGATTGTTTAGATAGAAAACTGGAATTGTTAATTGTTCTTCCATTTAAGTAGGAAGTGGAGATCTGGTTGTCCAGGGTGAACCAGTTGCAGCCTGAGATCATGCACAAGGCTCTTTGCCCCACAATGAGTGTTTTTTATTAAGAAAGACTTACTACCGCAGCACATTGTCCCTGATGTGAAGCTTGTTGCCTTGAGCTTTACTAAGGTGATATGCATTGAAGGTTGAGAACCAAGGGATACCTATGTCTCACCGGTGGTCTGGGCGCCAGCAGGGATTGCCCTGCCTTGCCTGTGGCTGCTAGGAACAATCAGGTAACCAAAGAACGTGATGAGGAGAAGAGAACTGGATGAGAAGTATTAGATTGAACTTGCTTGCTCTTTATTGCTGCTGAATAGATCACATATATAGCCCTTTTACAATAGAATCCTACTCTGATTACTCTTTGCTAAAGGTAGAAGCCTAATAGATATAATCTAGCAGATATAATCTATTGCCTGCTAAAGACTGCCTATTATATTTCTGGACTCCTAATATATTAGAGCCCTATTAGTACTTCTATTTATATCTTCCTGGTGCAAATCTGGCAACACAATCAAGGATCTGCTGCCTTAATCTGCTCCTTGGGTCTGCGCCTGCTATAGACCAGGCCAACCCTAACATAAGGATACTAGGATCACCACTCCAGAAGCCCCCAATGATGACCACGTGTCTTCTTCTCAAGATGGAATTGTGGTGCCATGTGTACTGATTGTAACTTATCTGGTTTAAGGATGTGTTTATGAAGGTTGTTGAGGCCTTGGGTAAGTTGGATGGTGTGGAAAGCCCCTCCTTGCAAGGAAGGTTTCAATGCTTGCAACTGTTGCTAAGGTCCAGAGTTGTATCTTGATGTTAGATCTTGACTATATACAACAAATGTTTAATCATTTCTTAAAACCATATCTTAGAAACTTCTCTTTTCTCTGGTTATCAGGCAACATTTTTCTACACAGAATATGTCGATCCTTTTGTGTTCTCAAATAGATTAGACAGAGGAAGTTGTGGTCTGTGTGTATGCATCTTCCCTGTGTATATTCTCTTTACGTGTATATTCATGGTTGTGGCCTGCATATGTTTTGTTCACCATGCATCTGTGCATACGTCAGGATGGAATTGTGGTGCCATGTGTACTGATTGTTGTCACTCGGTTGGTTTTAGGATGTATTTACAACGGTTGATGAGGTCTTTGGTGAGTTGGATTGTGTGGAACACCCCCCCTCCCCTCTGCAAAGCTTGCAAATGTTTAAAAGGTCCAGATTTGTATCTTGATCTTAGATCTCACTTGTCTAGATCTGACACAGGACATGTTTCGCCATTTCTTCAGAACCATATTGTAGGAAACTTCTCTTCCTTCTCTGGTTTCTAGGTAATATTTTTTCTACACAGAATTACAATCCTTTTGTGTTCCTGAATGGATTAGAGAGATGTAGTTCTGACTTCTGAGTATGTGCATGTGTTTTCCTGTGTATACTTTCTTTATGTGTGTGTATGCGCGCATGGTTGCCTCCTGCATATGTTCTATTTAGTATTTACTATACGTCTGTGCATGTCAAGATGGAATTTTGGTGTCATGTGTACTGACCGTTGTAACTTGTACAGTTTCAGGATGTGTTTAGGAGGGTTGTTGAGGCCTCGAGCTGAATGATGTGAGAAGCCCATCCTTTGTGAAGAGGAATTTGATGCTTGCGACTGTTGCTAAGGTCTTGGAGTTGTATGGTGACTATAGATCTTGACTATCTGATACATGTATAGTGGTTGTGTACTGATAGTTGTAAGTTGCATTGTCTTGGAATGTGTATACAAGGGTTGTCAAGGCCTAGGGTATAAATTTGATGATGTGGAAAGCACGTCCCTTGCAAGTAGGGTTTCAATGCTCCTAACTGTTGCTAAGGTCCAGTGTTATATCATTTAGATCTTCGCAGTCCCAGTCTGATACAGCAAATGCTTCACCATTCTTTAAGCACCATATGGTAGGAAACTTCTCTTCCTTCTCATGTTTCTAGGTAATGCTTGTTATACAAAAAATGCTAATCTTTTTGTGTTCTCAAATGGATTGGAGATATATAGTTGTGGTCTGTGCATGTCTTTCCTGTGTATATTCTCTTTGTGTATGTCAGTGGTTGTGTCTTGCATATTTATGTTTACCGTATTATTCATTTTGTAGTACTTTTTAAATAATTTCAGCAATACTGATGAAGAGAATGCTATCCCCTCCATGGAAACTCCAATGAGGTTTGAAACAGTACTGATCCATTCATCGCAAAATCGCTGGTTCATGTTATAGTTCTATTGATATTCATTGCAATACGTGATCACTTGGCTAGTAATAGGCTTAACAGTCCTTAATGACCTAAAGACATTTGTAAATAAACCACTATAATGTGACACACACACAACTAGGAAATGGCAATTTGGTTTAATGTAAAACTTTGCTAACTATCATGCTTCCTGTGATAAACTCCAATACATAATTATACTGAATAGACACACTACCATATCCATACCTGGGCCACTGCTATCATCGTCAATTAAGAAGCCATCTGTTTCAGCGCCCTTATTCTGTTTGTCTGCAATAGATCGCAAGAACTTCATTATCAACAAACAGGGACCTGTACAAAATATAGAGGACAATCGGACAAAGAATTGTCCTATTCCTACAAAAATAAAAATGAACAAATGTCCTACCATAAAAGTATGACAATATCTGGTGCTTCTTGATGTACAATGAGGTATCAATAATTTCTTCATGTCTTCTCCTCTTTCTCCTTTCCATGCAGCTATTTTCATGGCCTTTGCAAAGCTGTACTGGTTCTGACCTAGAATCATTGGTTTGCTGCAGTTCTTTTTCTTTCTTGATTATAGCAAGCTCTCTGTCATACTTTGACACTTGAGACAAAAGGTCCTTCATACGCAACTCTAACCACTGGAATCTCCACAGCATTGGGCGGACAGCACTCCTCCACTCAGCAGTTACTCTTTTCTTTCTGAAATATGATTTACACGTTAAAAACTGGCACAATATGAAAATATATCATAATTAACAAAATATTTTCATAAGAAACTACAATGAAAATGCAAAATTCATATAAACAGTGTTCACCTAGTCACTAGTCGGTCGGTGACCAACTGACTAGCAACTAGGCCAACTAGGCGGCGATAGTATGTGGCTCCAAAATGACCAGCAATAATTCTTTGCACACAAGTAGCTAGCTTTTTGACGTGTTTTATAGTCTAGTTCAAGACTATTGAAAGAACGAAAGTGAGATTTGACTTTTGAAAGAACGAAACTGATATTTAACTTTCTAATGACATCATTGTAAAGCTTATCAGTCCTATTAAACATTTCATATGCCCTCAGAGATTTATCTCTGCCTTTTGAATGCCTCTAAAAAGAAAGGTTATCAATAGTTTCATGCCTCCATCAACCATTTGAAATGTTTTGACAATTTTCTCTCTCCTTTGGTGTCTTTGGACAAAAAATAGATCCAACCCCAATTTCTATCTCCTAATCAGCCCGTCTATTGACCAGTCACTGACTAGAATTTACTACTGACAGATTATCCCCAAATCGGGGTGGTTTTCCGCTGACTAGTGACTAGTAGGGCTACTCAGCCAACTGGGCGAACACTTAAATGGCAGGTTAGCTAGTAGCCTAGCATTATAAGATAGTGACAATAGGTACACCGCTCTGGCTTTCTGATATAAATTTAATTAATTGTGTCCCATTCTCAACTTGCGGTATCAGAAGGGGCAGGGTGGGCCAAGGAATGTTGTGTTGCTAGTTTGCGACAAGGCGATTGCCATCGATGTCACTAGCACATATAACTTACGTCCTGATTAGGACATCACTGACTTGGATATTACCATTTGTTTCCTATTCACCAGTTTTCTTCTATTCCTATGTTTTCTTCTTTTGTATTCCAAATGGGCCCTTAATTGGTTCATTAGTTATGACTCAATACTCTAATTTTCACCAATTGTAGTCATTCACAATTATTTGTACTCTTAACATGTTGTGGCAAATCTCTGACTGCAATTCAAAAAGTATGAAGTATTGATGTGCCTTATGTTTGCTGAATTCAAAGTCCACCATTACTACGGTCACTTTCACATCCACACCATTGAGCGAACTACAACCACAATTTACCATAAACTACATCAGTACAACCAATTAGGCCTAAACTCAATACATTTATATCCATTAGCATATACATTGGATAATCTATACAGTCAATGTATAGAAAATATCCACGTAGCTGAAGCAAATATTGAGAATAAGGTTAGCTGTACAATTGCACAGTGCACCCT
>KE372681.1:344899-356122 GCA_000418225.1 Zizania latifolia
CGAGCGGCGTGGCGGCAGATGGAAGGAGTAGCCGGTGGTCAGCAGGGGGAGAAAGAGGATGGCAAAGGGGAAAAAGCTAGGGTTTAGGGTATGTGGAGGATGAGCATGGGCAAGATGGTAAAAACTGTTGGGTTATGGGGAGGCTACGATAGCGCTTAATTTCAAAAATTTACCCCGTTAGCCCAGAAACCATGCGTGTAATGGGATCATGGATCGTTACCTTGAGCCACGAGACGTGCTCGGGCAGCCGAAGCAGAGTCGATGAAGCACGTCCTCGAGCTACTCCTCCTGACTCCGTTCGTTCGTCGGTGATCCGGCGATGAAGACTACGCGATCCCGCGATCCGGTGAACTCCACGGAAAGATGACGAGCACCACTATTGGAGTAGTGTCTCTACGGTATCCACACGTCCGAGGACAGAATCACCTCGCGTCGGCGTGCTAGCACCACTCGCGAGATCAGGGGAGATATCGCTACAACCGGGGCAGCAAGGAGAGAGGTGGCGGCTAGGGTTAGATACCAGGAGCAACAGCCGCCTTTTCGTGCTAGCCCCTCCTCTCTTTATATAGTGTCCTATCACGGGTCTTTAATCTGTATTAAAGCCCAACAGATCTAATCTATTCGCCTGGACCGGAACTTCTGGTTCTAACCAGAACTTCCGAAAATAACCTTCTGTATCGAATTTATTTTGACCCGGAACTTCCGATCCAACCGGAACTTCCGGTTTGTCCAGGCATGCCTGGAACTTCCGGTCCAACCGGAACTTCTGGCTCCTCCAGAAACCAAAACTGGGGCTGGCCCGGAACTTCCAGTCTAACCGGAACTTCCGGTTCCTCCAGAATTCTCTTGCGCACAATTCCATCAATCTCCCACTTGCACAAGAGCCAATTCTTGGAAGCTTTGAAATCCAATCTCCTTAAGCGTGCGACCCAATAGGTTCATATACAAACGGCCGCTACCCGAAAACCATTTCTGAATCGTCGACAATAGCGGTACCTAGCAGCACATATTGACCCCCGAAAGCATACAAAGTTAAAATCACACTTTCTGAACCTTGATATACTAACGCACCAATCCCTTTACCCCACGACATCAGTCAAGCTCAAGACGAGATTCGTGCCACCCTTGTTGATAGCTCGACACTTCACTCAATCAAGTAGTGGATTCAATCATGATCAACACTTTGATCATAGTGGCATGGCCATGCACTTTCTAATCCGACTACCTCGAGGGGCCCAGAGACGTCTCTCCCGTTATGTAGGAGGGGTAAATTCCATCTTGACCGCTCACATCCCACGATATGTTTCGTGACACACTCGAAAGCAACCTTTATAACTACCCTGTTACGGAATATCGTTTGGAAACCCTAAGTGTGCTACTACATATTCTGGAATCAATGACGATCTCAGGTCTAAGGACTCTGCAGGTACACCATTTGAGATGACAACTGATGGCACATATAAAATAACAATCCTAGCAGTATCTCAAGGTGGGTTTATCCAACTCCATGTTCACTAACATGAGTCCACATCACTGATTTGATATCTCCATGTCTATGATCTGTAAAACATGATCATCAATCAGACAGATGTGCTAATCTTTAAATCATCACTGTCCCACATGACGATATGAGATTAGGGATCATTTAGAACAACATCATAACACAAAGAGTCCCACAAACAAGTCATCAACTTGCTGATCAATGTAAAAGATATTTATTCAAGGAACAAGATAACCAATTGTCCAAATGTACATCAGCATAGACAAAAACAACTTCTTCCCACATACACTCGACTCACTCACATAAGTATCTAATACTATAGAGCTCAAGTGCGCCTCATGCTTGGGCTGTGAGAGAGGCTTCGTCAACGGATCGGCTATGTTTAAATCCGTGTGCACCTTGCATATCTTTACATCACATCTATCTATAATCTCAAGGATCAGGTGATAGCGCCGCAGTATGTGTTTGGACTTCTGGTGCGACCTAGGCTCCTTGGCTTGCGTAATGGCACCACTATTATCACAATAGAGGTCCACTGGACTGGACGCACTAGGGACAACGCCCAGCTCAGAAACAAACTTTTTGATCCAAATTGTCTCCTTCGCAGCTTCCGAAGCTGCAATATACTTGGCTTCTGTCATTGAATCTACAATCGTTTCTTGCTTGGAACTCTTCCAACTCACTTCGCCTCCATTGAGGCAGAACACAAATCCAGACTGCGATCGCAAATCGTCCTTATCGGTTTGGAAGCTAGCATCAGTGTAACCATTTACGACGAGCTCCTCCTCACCTCCATAGACCAGGAACATATTCTCAGTTCTTCTCAAGTACTTAAGGATACCTTTTACTACCGCCCAGTGACTTTCACCTGGGTTTGACTGATATCTGCTCGTAACACTTAGAGCATTAGAAATATTTAGGCGTGTACAAAGCATGTCATACATGATGGATCCGATTGCGGAGGCATACGGGATCGCACTCATCTTCTCCAGCTCATCAGGTGTCGAAGGACACTGACTCTTGCTGAGAAAAATAATATGTGACATTGGCAGAAAACCTTTCTTGGAATTCTGCATATTGAATCGTTTTAATACCTTGTCAATGTATATACTTTGGCTTAATCTAATTAACCTTCTCGATCTATCTCTATAGATCTTTATGCCTAAGATGTATGCTGCTTCTCCAAGATTTCTCAATGAAGACTTGACAGCATCTAGCATAGGAATATCATTTTCGATCAATAATATATCATCTACATATAAGACCAGAAACATAAGTGAGCTTCCACTAGCCTTTTTGTAAACACAATGTTCTTCTTCGTTTTTTATGAAGCCAAACCCTTTGACTACCTCATCAAAATGAAGGTTCCAACTTCGAGAAGCCTGCTTTAGCCCACAAATGGACCTTTGCAGCTTGCAAACTTTTCCAGCATTCTCTGGATCGTCAAGGCCTTCAGACTGTGTCATGTACACATCCTCACTTAGGTTTCCATTAAGGAAAGTCGTCTCGACATCCATTTGCCATATCTCATAGTCATAAAATGTGGTAATTGCTAGGATGATCCGTATAGACTTTAGCATAGCGACGGACGAAAATGTTTCATCATAATCAACGCCTTGAATCTGCCTGAAACCTTTTGTCACCAATTATGCCTTATAGATGTGAACATTTCCATCAACGTCTATCTTTTTCTTAAAAATTCTTTACACTCGATAGTTTTTACACTATCAGGTGGATCAACTAAGTTCCAAACTTGATTCTCTTGCAGGGATTCTAACTCGAATCTTATGGCTCCAAGCTATTTCTCAGAGTCTGGTCCCATCATTGCTTCTGTGTAGGTCTTAGGTTCATCGTTGTCTAACAACAATATGTCACGCTGCCAAGTGGTCAAAAACGCTAACCGCTCTGGCGCATGACTCAACCTCTCCGACCGATGTGGGGTTGGTGTCTCGACAACTGGCTCTGTAACATCTTGCATGTCGAGGTCTGGTTCAGTAGGAGCTGAAACACTTTCTAGTGGTTCTCGAACCTCTTCGAGTCGCACCGTGCTCCCACTAACCCCTTTCGAGAGAAACTCTTTCTCAAGAAAGACACCATTCCAGGTGATAAACACTTTGCCATCTTCCCTGTTATAGAAGTAATATCCTTTGCTTTCCCTAGGATACCCCACAAAGAAGCATTTATCAGATTTGGGAGTGAGCTTATCAGACGTCAAATGCTTTACATAGGCCTCACAACCCCAGATCTTTAGAAAAGATAACCCGGGACGCTTCCTAGTCCATATCTCATATGGTGCCCTCTCTATAGATTTAAATGAAACTCTATTTAGTGTGAAAGCAATTGTTTCTAAAGCGAATGCTTAAAAAGACAATGGAAGATCAGTTTGACTCATCATTGACCGGACCATGTCCAACAAAGTTCGGTTCCTCCGCTCGGATACTCTATTCCACTGAGGTGTACCGGGTGAAGTCAGTTGTGGAACAATTTCACACTGCTTCAGATGATCATTAAACTCATGGCTCAAATATTCACCTCCATGATCCGATCACAGAAATTTGATTGTCTTGTCAGTATAATTTTGTACCTCATTCTGGAACTCCTTGAACTTTTCAAAGGATTCTGACTTATGCCTCATTAAGTAGATGTAACCATATCTACTAAAGTCATCGGTAAAAGTTATGAAGTACTAGAATCCACATCTGGCTGTAGAACTTATTGGTCCACATATATCAGTATGTACAATGGCCAACAGTTCATTTGCCCTCTCACTTTGACCAGTAAAAGACGCCTTAGTCATCTTGCCAAGTAAACAAGACTCACATGTGTTAAACGATTCAAAATCAAATGACTCTAAAAGTCCATCTCTATGGAGCTTCTACATGCGCTTCTCATTTATATGACCCAAACGATAATGCCAAACATAGATATGATTCAAATCATTGAGTCAAGGTTTATTTATATTAATGTTATAGACATGTGTATCCTTAAGATTCAAAATATATAAGCCATTCAACAATGGACAAACACCATAGAGCATACCATTTGAAAATATCAAACAACACTTGTTCTTTATTACGAATTCAAAACCGTCTTCCTTTAAACATGACGAAGAGATAATGTTTCTGCCCAAGATGGGAATAAAATAACAATTTTTTAACTCTAAAACTAATCCTGAGGGTAGCGACAAAGAATAAACGTCGACGGCCAACGCAGCAACTTTTGCACCATTGCCGACACGAACATCAAATTCGCCTCTTGCGCACTTCCTAGTCCTTTTTAGCCCCTGTAACGATTTGCAAGTGTGAATCATTGATCTGGTATCAAATACCCATGAATCACTTGGACGAGTAGCAAGATAAATTTCGATAACATTTCTACCTGAAGCGGAAGTCACACTTCCCTTCTTTTTCTTTTGTTCTTCCAAGTATAACTTGCAATTTCTCCGTCAATGGCCAGGCTTATGGCAGTGGTGGCAAGTGTCAGAGCTAGCAGGGCCCGACTTGGACTTTCCAGCCAAATTAGACTTAGAGCTCGAGATCACATCTGGAGCTTTAGCCTTTCACTTACGCTTTCTCTTCTTACTTTCCTTTTGAACCATCATCACATGACTAGGATTTTTCTTAAGGCTTTTCTCGGCTGTCTTGAGCATCTCATGTAATTTAGCCAATATTTTCTCCATGCCATTCATATGAAAATTCATGATAAATAGCTCGAAGCTCGCAGGGAGCGACTAAAGAATCACATCTGTGGCCAAATCATTATCAAGTTTAGAGCCAAGCTTCTCCAGGTTCTCAACGTAACCAATCATCTTGATCACATGATGACTCACTGGACTGCCTTTCACCAACCTACACACAAACAAGGACTTTGAGACATTATACCTCTCAGTCCGTGCTTGGTTCTCAAACATGCCCTTCAGCCCCACGATCATATCGTAGGTATCCCTGTCCTTATATTGCTTCTGAAGCTCAGAGGTCATACAAGCAAGCATGAGACAACTGACATCAACCGAATCATTGGCGTGCTTCTCATAAGCCCGCCTTTCAGCAATTGGTATATCATCCGTTGGTTCATCAGGACGGGGTTCCTCTAGAACATAATCAGTTTTCTCCTGCTTGAGAACAATTCTCAACTTTCTATACCAGTCAATAAAATTTGTTCCAGACAATTTCTCCCTCTCAAGGATGGATCGCAGATTAAAAACAGAAGTGTTATTTGTAGTAGGTGCTATGATCTACAACAACAATACAAGATTCAGCACTATGCTATGTTAATCTTCTATCAAATAAAAGATATGCCACAATATGTAAAATGATCGTTTTCCCTTTAACGACACATTGTGCGACAAGATCCATATTTATCTAACTCCTAGTGAGCTTTGGCATCACTGCTAGAAGATTAGTGACATAGGTAAGCAATACTTGCTAATCACATCATATGTGACTCTTGTTCGTTGGGGTAGCATCTAATGCCCGACTCCCAACTCTATGCCTCAAAGCCTAAAACCGTTTTGATAGCTTTGTTAAGCAAATTAATACTATGCATGTGGTTGTCCGACATCGACCCTAACTGGTCAAGATAAAAGACGGCACCCTGCTTTGGCAGACCCACCATCGATGATCGAGAACCTTGGTAGGTGTAGCTATTGGAAAGAGCATCAATACTTAATTTTCTGAGGGAAACTATTCTAACATGGTAACGATGTCTACCACACATAGAACATAAAAGAATAGTATGACATGAACATAAATTAAAATCACAGGCAATCATATTAACTGTGACATAGTATGGCCCTCTCGTATGGTGATCTCTATCTCCATGGTTCCTATCCATCGGGTCATCACGCTTCAGGCCTCCTTGAACTTGTATCAGCCTATTGCATCTAATAGCACTATACTAATTACATGAGCAGAAGCATCACATGTCGACACGCAGGTCGTATAATATTTGAACAGCCTTAGGATGTAATTAACCATGACACGTAGGCCATGTTATTACAAGCTTGTATCATATACTTTGCAAGGCCATACCAGTCACAACATTCCCTACAAAAACGAGTTAGGCGGAATCTAGACGTGACTGAACTAGACCCGGAAGTTTTAGCCAGTAGGCCCGGAACTTCCGGTCGAAGGGCCCAGAACTTCCAGCTCAGGGCCGGGACTTCCGAAATCAACCTTCTGACCCGGATTTAAATTGGCCCGGAAGTTTCGAGTCACACCCAGAACTTTCGAAAATAACCTTCTGTACGGAATTTATTTTTGTCCGGAACTTCCGGTCCAACCGGAACTTCCGGACCCGGAACTTTCGAAAATAACATTCTGTATCAAAAATTATTTCGGACCAAAACTTCCGGTCCAACCGGAACTTCCAGAAAATCCAACGCAAAAACAATAGATCCAATCTATTTCCACCATATATCACCATATGTGATCGATCCAGATCGAACACTACGAACCTCGCTCTGATACCACTGTTGGGTTATGGGGAGGCTACGCTAGCGCTTAATTTCAAAAATTTACCCCGTTAGCCTAGAACCCATGCGTGTAATGGGATCATGGATCGTTACCTTGAGCCACGAGACGCGCTCGGGCAGCCAAAGCAGAGTTGATGAAGCACGTCCTCGAGCTACTCCTCCTGACTCCGTTCGTTCGTCGGCGATCCGGCGATGAAGACGACGCGATCTCGCGATCCGGCGAACTCCACGGAAAGACGACGAGCACCACTATTGGAGTAGTGCCTCTACGGTATCCACACGTTCGGGGACAGGATCACCTTGCGCCGGCGTGCTAGCACCACTCGCGAGATCCGGAGAGAGATCGCTACAACCGGGGCAGCAAGGAGAGAGGTGGCGGCTAGGGTTAGATACCAAGAGCAACAACAGCCTTTTCGTGCTAGCCCCTTCTCTCTTTATATAGTGCCCTGTCACGGGCCTTTAATCTGTATTAAAGCCCAACTGATCTAATCTGTTCGTCTAGATCGAAACTTCTGGTTCTAACCGAAACTTCCGAAAATAACCTTCTGTATCGAATTTATTTTGATCCGGAACTTCCGGTCCAACCGGAACTTCCGATTCGTCCATGCATGCCCAGAACTTCTGGTCCAACCGGAACTTCCGGTTCCTCCAGAAACCGAAATTGGGGCTGGTCCGGAACTTCCGGTCTAATCAGAACTTCCGGATGCTCCAGAACCCGGAACTTCCGGCCCTAGGCCAGAACTTCCGGTTCCCCCATAATTCTCTTGGGCACAATTCCATCAAAAACACCCTGTTCTGTCACGCTGGACGCTGATGTGGCACGTGACTTGGCAGATTTAGGCTGCAGAGTGGCAAATAGTTAGCCTTCACACGATTAGAGTGATAAATAATTGAAGTCGATGAAGTGGGTAGCATTTGAACAGGTGACATTCTTTAGAGTGATAAATAGTTAAAAATCCCAACTTCAGGCGAGGAGAGGAGAGTGTCACTTACTGGCGTTACTGCTCTCTTTTGGGGTTTTCCCAACTTAAAAAAGTAATAATTTTTTTCAAGATGCAGGTCTTTAAAAAATAAAGTACATACAATACAAGAAATAGTTTCCAACTTTGTCCATTATAGCACTTGCTGTTATAGCTGCTTTTGGTGCGCTTAGACACATCATGTGTATCTTAGATTAGTTTGAAAACGGCCGGATATGTATTTTTATCTATATTTATATTAATATCTAGTGTTATGTCACTAATATTCAGTCTAACTTGTCTTTTTTAGAGCTATCAAAAACAATTTTGATATGTTTTCATCCCTACTCTTCATAAGAGCACTTATTACGCAGTCTGCTTTTGGTCTTTGGACTTAGTAGCTGTGGATGGATAGTTTAGATTGCTTCGTCATAGGTGGTTGTTTGAGAAGTACGATTGGATATACACCAAACTTTCACCCATATGTTTTTAATCTATATTTATGTCGATATCTAATGCTATGCAAGTAATATTGAGTCTAACTTATTTTTTCAAAGCTATCAAAAAATTACTTTGATATCATCCCTACTCTCCATAAGAACACTTGTTGCATGGTCTGCTTTTGGCCTTTGGCCTTAGGTATCTCTGGATCAACACCTCAGGTTAGTTCATTATTGTGGGCGTCTAAGGAAGTATGATTAGATATACACTAAACTTGCATCCGTGTATTTAGCCACATCCGTGAACTCTAATAATATACACAAGTAATATTCGGCCTAACTTTTTTATCTAAAGCTATCAAAAACTACTTTGATTTGTTTTCAACCCAAACTACGTTTGCTAGCGTGATCCTAAGTTAGCACTCATACACAGAGGGTACTGTTTTGGGTTTGAACAATTTCCAATGTGTTTAAGCATAAGTAGTATGGTAATTTTGGCTCCTCTTTCCCTTAATTATATGATCTCATTAATCCTTATGTCCACTTAAAATAATCCTATATTTTTGATATAGATGGATTACTAAAGTTGAAGCCTCTGTCTCGACTAGATTTCTATAAATTAGGCAAAGAGAGCCATAAGTGCATGTCAATCACTATTTAGCCACATGTACACGTGGATCAGTACTGTTAGTCACCTCTGCTATCTATAGTTGGCAAATACAGTATGATGCAAGTGAACTTTGAGCTAGATAGAATATTCACGGCTTGCTAGCTCGTTCGAATCACCGTTGGCTCAAATCAACTCGACTCGGCTCATTTTCTTAACGAGTCAACTTGAGTCAACGTTTCAGCTCATTATCTTAACGAACCAGCTAAGAGTTGAGCCAAACGAGCTGCTCAGCCAAACGAGCTGCCCAGCCCAGACCATATGCCTAAATCCCTAGACCTTGATGCCTATGCTAGCGGCCTGCCGTGCTGGCTGTGCACGCCACACTCCACAGGCAGCAGTGCAGCATGCTAGCCGGCCTAGGCGCCTATCCCGCATGCCTCCATGTGAGTTGTTTTACTTGTTTGCCTTTTGCCTGTCCGCCGAACCCTACCAGTGAACCAATCCCAGTCCCTACCGAGGCTATATAGTTGTACAACTTGTGCTGTCTGTCTCTTTCTAATCTTTCTAATCAATAGATATGTTGGATAGTAATATATATAGTCGTTATATTTTTCTTCAGAGTTTAATCACTGAATCAAATTATGTTATGGTACAAATTGTATTTTTGATTCAGTTCACGAGCTAAATGAGTCAGCTTAGCTATAAAACAAACCAAGTCGAGCCGGTGCTCATTATCTTAACGAGCCAACTCGAACTAGCTCAGCCCTAAGCGAACTAATCTATATCCATGAACTCACGCTAGTTCTAGTTCATTTGGTTTACAATTTTATACGGTACATTAGCAAAGGAGAGAAAGGTACACTTTTGATTACATGAAATGATCCAATAGGTACTTATCATATTGTTGCGTCACCTTTTATTTAGGTTTTGTGCCTATCATAACTTCGTTTTTAATGCATCCAAAGCAAATTAAAATGTGTCCTTCGAATCCGATTTGTAGGTATCTTAACAAAGCAAATTAAAAAGTTCATTTTTCCGTATTTTCCTCTAGCGCTGGATGTAGATGAATAAATGCAACTTATTCAATCTACAGCTTCCATGTCTTCCATTTTCTTTAGAAACACATGTTTATAACACACGTAAATACATCTGCCAACAAGTTTCTTCACCAGATATAAACTACCGAAGTACCCCCAACAAAAATAAGATCTTCACGTCGATGAGAAAAGTTATGCAATTGCCTTCCTTCATTCACGGAACCAAAAGAATCAGCTAACTGAAGGATTATTGTTGCGCAACAGATCATACTGGTTGTAGATAAATTGGAAACATGATCTCATGAACAGTATTTTGTAAAGATCAAGTACCACAGAACAGAACAAGCAAAATGCTCGAGTTGGTAAAGATTACATCAGGTAAACATGCCAGTCCAACAGGGCAGCTAAGAACAGCTGAGTTCGTAGCAATCGGCAGCAGATGCCACTTCCTATCTGACATTACTGAATGCAAGACGACAAATTCTAGTTCTTCGATGGGTTGCTCTCCAGTTCTTTCCTCAGCTGCAGAGAGAAGTCATCGCTGACATCATCATCGTCCCAGTCATCCTCCCATTGCTGAACTGCCTCATTGCCTTCTTCCTTGTCGTCCCACTCTGAAACTCCAAAATTTATACAAGACAGGGTCAGCCAAGGGGTCCTTCTGAAATACAGTAACATAAGTATATGTTGCATGCATTTCGATTTGCACAACATCTATACCAGTATATTGTTTGGGAATCATGTTGCAAGGAACATATTGAAAGTAAACAAATTGCACATTGACTGAAATAAGCCCTGAAATGTTTAATGAGGAGGCTAAACTGCAAATATCATCTAGAATTAAGCATCATTTGACCTTCAGAAGTAAACCCGGCATAATCAGATGAAACATCAAAGAACCTTTCTCTTTTCTTTTACTTTATCAGATGGCCCATACGGATTCTCTTATGCCAATATTTCAGTACTTAAGTCAAATCACATCGACATGGGGCCATGGGGGAAACCAAAAAAATTGTCACTGAACTTCTTCTATCTCAGTCATTCTTCAGGTGCAAGAGGAAAAAAATATGAAGCACGCACAAATAATAGTTCAGTATGGATTTCTGTCATTCCCACAAATGTCAATGTAATCAAACAACCAATATTTCAAAAAACACTGGTTCACAATCCAAATGAGTCGATGCGATATAGAGTTATTTCCTA
>KE372681.1:377948-391048 GCA_000418225.1 Zizania latifolia
AGGTGTGACGATTATTTGTTCGAACCATGAACTGAATCATATCGAGTCACTTGCAAGTTCGAAACTTAAATTTCAGAAGTTATATTTTCCGCTGTATTTTTATTTTGCGCCCATTCACCCCCCCTCTGGTCGCTAGTTTCAATTGGTATCAGAGCAGGCTCTTCTCAGAGGCTTAACCGCTTGAAGAGTAAAGATGTCGGAATAGTCAATTTCAACCGACACCGAAAAGAACAGTGTTGGAGGGAGGAAAAGAGCAGCATATCCTTTTGTTTACTCTAAGTTAAATCCTAGTAATAATTATCTCTCTGTGCCAACTAGTCATGTACCTTACTTTTATGGTACACATTATACGGCATGGAGACATAAAATAAAGTTATACATAATCTCTATGCATCCAAATATTTGAAAGATTGTGTGCACATGTGTTGATGTGGATGACTCAAACGTGGATGATCGTCAACTAAATGTCGATGAAGAACAAGCCATTCACTGCAATGCTCAAGCAGCGAGGGTTCTACTTGCCGCATTGAGTCCTAAAGAATTCAACAAAGTTGATGGACTTAAGGAAGCTAAACAAATATGAGAAACTTTGTAAGTTGCTCATGAAAGTACATCTTCAGTAAAGGTGTCACAGATAGAGCTTCTTGAAGAGAAGCTTGAAAGATTCGTTATGAAAGATGATGAAACTCTTCAAGAAATGTATGGTCGCCTCATGGCCCTTGCGAATAAGATAAAAGGGTTTTGGAAGCGAAGAAATGACTGATCATGTGGTGGTGAAAAGGTTGCTCCGTACTATAGCGCTAAGGAATCCTACCATAGTGACGCTAATCTGGGAGCGAAAAGAATTTAAGAAGATTACTCCAAGTGTTGTGCTAGGAAGAATCATAGCACACGAGTTAATGGAAGAAGAAGCCAAGGAAGTCAAAGACCTTGCCAAGCTTCAAAACAACAAGGGCAATGATGTGGCTCTCAAGACTAAAAAGAAAAAAGAATCAAGTGATGATGAAGAGCTTGTATTGTTTGTCAAGAAATTCAAAAAGTTTATGAAGAAGGATATATTTGATAAATACAAAAAAAATAATGACAAGTCAAATAAGAGGAAGTCTAAGAAGGGGTGCTATGAATATGGTGATCTTGGTCACTTTATAGCCGATTACCCCAAAAAGAAGGAAAAAGAAAGCAAAGAGAAGCATAAGTATAAGAAGGGGAAGAAATGTGGTAATGCTCACATTGGTGAAGAATAGAACTCTGACTCTGACTCCAAGTCAGAATCAGACTCTGATTCTAGCAAGAAGGGAGTCGCCACCGTTGCCATCACCAACATCATGTCTCCAAAGCCTTCACTCTTTGGAGATTCGAGTGACGACGAGATTGTCTCCCCCAAGTGCTTCATGACAAAAAGCAAGAAGGTAACTATGATATCTAAAGTTTTTAAAAAAGATGAACATAGTGATTCTAATGATGATGAATCTAAATTTAATAATAACATATTTAAAAATATGAGTAAGAAAGTTTTATCTAAGTTTAAAGAACTTATGGAAACAATAGAGGCGCAAAAAACAACTATTGAAAAACAAGAGAATCTACCCATTAATTAGAAGGAAAGGAATCTTGAACTTGAGCGGCTTCTTGCTAAGGAAAGTAAAAAGGTAGACAAATTAACTAAATAATCTAGTTTAGCAAATGAGTCTAACGAGGAATTAGAGAAAACACTCAAATCTCTTAAGAGTGAGCTTATTGTTCTTGATAAGAACAATAAGAGCATTGAAGAGAGAATTAAGTCTCTAATAACTCACCCTGTTTCTATTCTTTTTATTGCTTCCACAAGTAATGGTTGTACTAAATGTTATAATCTCGATATTACTACTTATGTGACTAACATGAAGGAAATAAAAGTTATAAGAAAGGAGAATAAAAGGCTTGGCACATTGGTAAGCTATGGATGCATGAAAACTTATAAATCAAAGGACGCCTTATTCAAAACTCCTAACACTCAAAGCAATTATGAGAAACATGGACTTAGCTTTCATTCAAATGTAAACAAAGTCAATGCTAAAAGGAGATTTAAAGGTAAGGAAGTTATAAAGTTTGTGAAGGAATGGCAAAGTCTAAAGAAGATCAACAACAAGCCTCAGGTCTCTCAAGCTCCTTTTTATGTATCATATCTTATTAAGAGAAACCTATTAAGAGAAACCACCATGATAAAATGGTTGCTCAATTTATTGGAGATAAAAGTGAAAACCTTTAAGATGCATTTGGATTCCTAAAGTTCTTGTAACTAAGATCGAAGGACCCAAAAAGATCTAGGTACCTAAAATAAAGAACTAATCTCTTTTGCTGGAATATTCCTCCGGTGGATCAAGTTGGGTGATGGACAGCGGATGTAACAATCACATGACCGGAGAGAAAAACATGTTTACTTCTTTTGAGCCAAATCAAGGTAATCATGAGTCCATTATATTTGGTGACAATGAAAAATGAAATGTAATGAGTGTAGGTAAAATTACTATCTTAAATAGTAACTCAATTTCAAATGTTTATTAGTTGAGTTCTTAAGTTATAATTTGCTTTTAATATCTCAATTATGTGAAATTAGTTATAATTGTCTTTTTACTAATGAGGGTGTGGCCGTTTTGAGAAGTGACAATTCCGTAGCCTTTGCGGGTAAGTTGAAGGAAAAACTTTATTTAGTCGACTTTGCATTAGATAAAGTTGAACATAAAACTTGCTTGGTGGCTAAAACTAGCATGGGTTGGTTATGGCATCACGGACTAGCTCATGTTGGGATGAGAAACTTGTCAAAGCTTCTTAAAGGGGAGCACATCCTAGGACTAACCAATGTTGTGTTTGAGAAAGACAGGTTGTGTAGTGCTTGTCAAGTCGATAAACAAGTTGGAGCACCACACACCGCTAAGAACATTATGACGATAATGAGGTCACTTGAGCTTTTACATATGGATCTCTTTAGACCGATGGCATACTTAAGCATTGACGATAACATATATGGTTTAGTTATTGTTGATGACTATTTTCGTTTCACTTGGATGTTCTTTTTGCATGATAACACAAAATGTGGTCAAGAGTTTTGCAAGAAGAGCTCAAAATAAATATGAAGTCAAGATCAGGAAAATAAGAAGTGACAACGGAAGTGGGTTCAAAAACACTTAAGTTGAAGATTTTCTTGATAAAGAAGGCATTAAGCATGAGTTCTTCGCTCCTTATGATCCACCTCAAAATGGAGTGATGGAACGGAAGAATCGAACACTGATAGAGACAGCAAGAACCATGCTTAATGAAAATAAGACTTTAGACGTATTTTGGGCAAAAGCAATCAATATCGCATATCATGCAATCAACCGTCTTTATCTTCACAAAATACTCAAAAAGACGGCACATGAGCTTTTAACCGGTAACAAACCAAATATTTCATATTTTAGAGTTTTTGAAAGTAAATGTTTTATTTTGAGTAAGCGACCAAAAAATTCTAAATTTGCCTCTAACGTAGACGAAGGTTTCTTGGTTGGTTATGAGTTAAATGCACATGTCTATCGTGTTTTCAACAAAACCTCAGGTATTGTTGAAGTCACTAGGGATGTGACATTAAATGAAACTAATGGCTCTCAAATAGAGCAAGTTAATCCAAGTGATGCAGGTGAAGAAGAACTAGTACAAACCTTAGCTCTTGTGTTCTAGAGTTGACTATCGGGTTCGAAGATGTTGCGCTTCCCTTACGCACATCTAATCACCACCTCGGGTACTCCCTTGGGCAGACTAATCGTTGATTCACCTATAGTTGGTGCGTCATGTAGGGGATCGTGTCGCTTTCACTAGGATACGATGACACCTCCTTTGGATTTTCTCATTCTCGTCGGCTCCGTCTTCATATTCGGGAGCCTGACGTTTGTTGGGGATCTGACAGGATGGATCGTCTTATCGGGCCCTTTGACAAGGCCAACGGATGGGCAAGACGGACAGTCGGGTCATCTTCGGGATTCGGCTGGCCCCGAGCATTACATCATCTTCTCCGGCAAGAAAGGTCAGACGGTTCGGCGTCGATGGATGGAGACCTGGTGGCTCGACAAATTTGAAGATAATCGGCGGCTCCTAACTGATCTTGTAATGATGGCCGAGGGGGCGCTATCCACCACTAGCAGCGAGAGGCGGCGTCGCGCTGAAGGCAATTAGGTTGAACAAGACAATGGGGTCTGTCGAAACCTTAAAGATGAATTCACCCTAGAGTTTGACGGAGAGAAAGTCTTCAGAACCCCGGCCGCTAACCTGATGGCCATTGAGAGAGCTCTCAGCTCTCTTCCCGAGACTCCGGAGCTACGATGAGTAAAAGCCCTAGCTTAGGCGATAGCAACACAGATCAACACCCTGGCTCTGGCTTCGACCGGACTACCGACTCCTCCCCTAGAAGACAAGGAGGGCGATGGTTAGGACCGATACCAACCATCGCGCAGCCAAAACATGTCCATTGACAGCCCACGCGGCGACCACTTACTACAGCCGTCCCTAGGAAGACAGAATAGGTTGCGCTCCGAGATCCACAGGCAGACCAACGATCGAGGCAACCCCGAAAATAGTCACAGCAGTATCGGCAGCAACGCCGATCATGACGATTCGACTAAAGGTCACAACCCCCGTAATCGCAGAAGAAGCAGAAGCCGAGATGACCATGGCGGTTTCCCCGCATTCACTTGGCGCCTGAGGCAAGTCAAGTGGCCGAAGTCCTTCCGCCCAACAGGAATCGAACCGAATGACGGTAAAATGGATCCCTCACAGTGGCTACGACTCTAGTACACCGTCGTTCGTGCAACAGGACGGGACGAAGGGGTCATGGCTAACTACCTTTCGGTCATGCTCTCCTCGTTTGCCAACAACTAGCTCTCGAGCATACCTAGAAACTCCATAGATTCGTGGGCGCAACTCCATTCAGCCTTCATCGACAATTATCAAGGAATGTGGCAGAAACCCAGGACTCGATACGACCTACAATGACTATGACAAAAGGAGGATGAGACACTCCGTAGCTTTATCCAAAGGTTCTCGGAGGAAAGGACTATGATCGTGGACATCGACGAGCAGGACATTATCAACTGCTTCATCGACGCCCTACACCACTTTTCTGAGTTGCACATAGCCCTCATGAGAAAGAAGCCAAAAACTATAGCCGGCATGATCTCTATTGCAGAAAGCTACACCGACTGCAAAGACGCTTGAAGGAAAAACATAGAGCGATCATGCCACGAGAGCCGATCTCATCGAAGCAAGGACGACCATCCTCGATCCCCTTGATGGAGAGGACTATGGCGGCTGCCTACAGTTCACGATGCCAGGAAGACGAGGCCATGTTGGAGGATCTCGACAAGCCCTGCCCATTTCATCCAAAGAGTAAGCATACAATGCGCAAATGCTATTCTTTACAAGACATACTCGCTAAAGAATCCCGCGGTAATCCCTGTCAAGCCAAAAGACGCCAGGACGATGATGATCCCCCGAGGAAGGATAGTCGGCCTCAAGACAACAACGATTTCCAGGAGCCTCACAAGATGGTGAATATTATTTTCAGAGATCCCACGTCAGCCGAAACTAAATGGCAACAAAAGATTCTGGACCAACGCATCTATGCCACAGGGATCGAGGAAATCCAACAGCTACGGTGGTCATAAGTCCTGATCACCTTCTCTCGAGATGATCAATGGACAAATGTCCGGAAGAACGGGCACTGGCCACTGGTTGTTGACCCAGTGATACTCAAAGTATGCATGAGGTGGGTCTTGATCGATGGAGAGAGTGGACTGAACATCCTCTTTCGCCAGTCCCTCACTGATCTTGGTATCTCAGTATCTCAGTTGACAACCTCCAAAAGGCGGACAACTTCCCATTCTATGGTATTATACCCGAGCAAAGCTCGGTACCACTTGGCTCAATAATTCTACCAGTCATGTTTGGCTCTCGAGACAATTATCAGATCGAGCACATCACCTTCTAGGTTATGGAATACAACATCCTATTCCACGCCGTCCTCGGAAGGCCATCCATAAACAAGTTCATGGCCATTAGACACTACCCGTAATTGGTGCTCAAGATGTTGGGTCCTAGTGGAGCTATCACTGTTCGGGGAAACATCGATACTTCTTGTGCATGTGACCAAGATAGTCTCGCCCTAGATGAGGCTGTCGACTGATCAGCTCGAATGGAGGAAACCCTCAGGCAAGTCTGAGCGCATCCTCCCGAGGCCTCGAAAATTCCAGCCAAGGCACCAATCGCTTGGGGGATCTCCCCTGCACCCTCAAACACCAAGAATATCGCCCTCTCCGATGCAGACCCGACAAAGACCGCGACTATCAGGGTAGAGCTCGACCCCAAATAGGAAATCATGCTCGTCAGCTTCCTGCGTTCCAATATGGATATCTTTGTGTAGAAGCCCTCTGACATGCCTAGGGTTCCTCGGGAGCTGATCGACCACGAACTCCACGTATATCCAACTGCTAAGCCGATAAAGCAGAAGCTACGGAGGTTCGTCCAAAATAGGAAAGAAGCGATCAAAGTCAAAATCGCCTGCCTCCTAGCGGCAGGATTCATCCAGGAAGTTTATCATCTTGAATGGCTCGCTAATCCAGTCCTAGTAAGAAAGAAAATAGGACAATGGCGAATGTGCATCGATTACACCGACCTAAACAAACACTGCCCGAAGGATCCTTGTGGGCTACCTCAAATAGACCAAGTCGTTGATTCAATGGCAGGTTGCTCCCTCCTATGCTTCCTTGACTGCAATTCTAGCTACCACCAGATCAACCTTAAAGAAGAAGACCAGGAGAAAACATCCTTCATCATACCTTTTGGAGCATACTGTTATACAATCATGTCCTTCAGCCTTAAAAACACAGGGGCGACCTATCAGCGGGCCATCCAGCGATGTCTCTTGGAGCAGATCAACCGTAACGTCAAGGCCTATGTCAACATTGTGGTCATAAAATCTAAAGAATGAGACAACCTCATCAGTGACATTGCTGAGATATTTACTAACCTGCGAAAGTTTTGATGGAAACTTAACCCTAAAAAGTAGGGTTAATTTTTTTTGTGCCATTATAATTTTCACAGTTTTGCAATATGCCATCAGTGTGTCACTGACAGATGGGGGCCGCCACAGTCACTGACAATGGCATTTTGCAAATTCTTGAAAATTGTAATGGCATGTGAGGAATTTTCCCTAAAAAGTGTGTCTTCGGTGTACCGTCCGGGCAACTACTCGGGTTCATCGTCAACAACCGGGGCATTGAGGCCAATCCTGACAAAATAACGATGATAATGAAGATGGAAAAACCCAACAATACGAAGAAAGTCTAGAAGCTCACCGGTTGCATGATAGCCCTCGGGAGATTTATCTCCCATCTAGGGAAAAGAGGAGCTCCCTTCTTTAAATTATTGAAGAAAGAGGAAAATTTTCAATAGACAATCGAGGCCGACGAGATGTTCTCCGCACTAAAGAAAATTTTGACCTCACCACCAATCCTTACGGCTCTAAATCCAGAAGAGGTTCTCCTCCTCTATATCGCCGCCATAACCAATATCGTCAGCACGGCCGTAGTAGTTTAACGGCCTAAAGAAGGGCATGTCTTTCTAGTCCAAAGGCCAGTATATTTCATATCAGAAGTCATCGGCCTATCAAAAGCAAGGTATCCACAAGTAAAAAAGTTCCTTTATGTCATCCTGCTCACCGCTTGGAAGTTAAAGCATTACTTCCAAGCCCACAAGATTGTGGTTATGATAGAATACCCTCTGGGCGACATACTTCACAATCGAGATGCAATAGGGCGAATCATAAAGTGGGCCGTTGAGATGGGAGAATACACGATGGAATTCCACTCGCATTCTGCCATAAAGTGACAAGCCTCGATAGACTTCGTCGCCGAGTGGACCGAAATACAACTACCCCTGAGCTGAGAAGAAAAAGAATACTGGACAATATACTTCGATGGCTCTCTCAGCATAGACAGCGCCGGCGTAGGAATTCTTCTTATATCCCCAAAAAGAGAGGAATTGTGTTACGTACTACAGCTGTTGTTTAAAGCCTCAAACAACGTGGTAGAATACGAAGCCTTGATACACGGCCTCCGGATATCTATATCCCTTGGGGTAAAATGGCTTATGGTCTATGGAGACTCCAAGCTAGCTATTAGCTAGGTCAACAAGGACTGGTCTTGCACCAGTGACAAGATGGACGCCTATTGCGCTGAGGTCCGAAAACTCAAAGATAAGTTCTTCGGCCTAGAATTCCATCATATTCCCTGTGATGATAATTCGTCAGCTGACGCCCTAGCCCGCCTTGGTTCTTATCGGGCGATGGTCCCCAAGGGCATGTTCGTCGAAGAGCTCACCAAACCATCAATCAAGTATGACGCGAACCAAAGCACTAGCTCATCAGCAATCGTCGCCACGCTTGAAGAAGCCAATGATTGGTGATAGCCCTTCATCGACCACATCCAGAAAGGCACAGTTCTAGAAGATAAGACCCTGACTGAACGGTTAACAATACGAAGCAAGCAGTACGTAGTCATCGGGGATAAACTGTACAAGCATGCGGCTTCAACAAGGGTACTTCAAAAGTGCATCTTGCCGAGCGAGGGCCTCCAAATCCTTAATGAAGTTCACGCAGGGGCATGTGGCAATCATGCTGGGGCAAGGATGCTAGTCGGTAAGGCCTTCCGATCAGGCTTCTATTGGCCGATAGCCAACAGCGACGCTAAAGAATTAGTCAAAAAGTGTACAGGCTACGAATTCTTCGTCAAGCAAAGTCACCTCCCAGCTCAAGTCCTTCAAACAATCCTGTCAACTTGGCCCTTCGCTTGCTGGGGGCTCGATATGGAAGGAACATTTCAAATGGCTACCCAGGGCACTGACCGGCTCCTGGTAGCCATCGACAAGTTTACCAAGTAGATAGAAGTCATGCCCCTAAAGAACTGCACGGCCAAGAAAGCAGCGCAATTCATCGAAGGAATCACTTATCGGTTTAGCGACCCAAACCAAATAATAACCGACATCAAGACTCAGTTCACAGCAAGCGACTTCTAGGATTTTTGTGAGAAACGATTAATCGAGGTCAAGTATGCGTCAGTCGCTCACCCTCGGGCCAACGGACAGTGCGAGCGTGCTAACGGGATGATCCTTCAAGGTTTAAAGGCATGAATCTTCGATCCTTTGCACCAATACGCCGGGAAGTGGCTCCAAGAACTACCCACAGTACTCTGGGGGGCTCTGGACGTAGCCAAACAGGGACATGGGACAGACACCCTTCTTTCTGGTCTATGGCTCCAAAGCAATCCTACCAAGTGATAATGAAGGAACCGTGGAGCAGACAAGGGCTTAGGACATCGACTCCATTGAAAAAGCTCGGGTAGCGGCCACAGTACAGTCGGATCGGTATCAATAAACCCTTCAGCGATATCATGACCGCAATGTACAAAACAGAAGCTTCAAAGTAGGTGACTTGGTACTTCGCCGAGTACAATCAACCGTTGGGATGCACAAACTCTCTGCCCCCTAGAAAGGACCCTTTATTATCTCTAAAGTAACAAGAGCAGGGGCATACAGACTAATGCGAGAAGATGGACAAGCAGTACCGAACACCTGGAATATCGAGCACCTTCGTCAGTTTTATGCCTAACAATATTTTGTTAATAATCTTTCTCGAAGGTACAAGTCCAGGCACTCGTCAACCCCGTGGCGCTATTTTCTTCATCGACACTGTCGACTACTTTCCCCCAAACATGCATCTGGGTCGAGAAGGGGTCAGCCCTTGGGCTGTACACCCACAGTTTAGCATCACTCTCGCCGACCTCGCCAACTACTTCCCCCCGAAGCATGCAACTAGGCTAGGAAGGGGTTAGTCCTCAGGCTGTACACCCATAGTCGAGCATTACTCTCGCCGACCTGTGTCGATTACATCCCCCTCCGCGTTGGGCGCGAGATGGCCACCGTGCATGCAACCGGTTCGGGGAGAGAGTCGACTCTTTAGTCGTACACCCGCAATCGTGCATCTTGAAGAACTAGATGACCCATGTTGGTTACATCTCCCTCTGTGTTGGTCGCCCGATGGCCGCCATGCATGCAACCGAACCTAGGAGTGGGTCGACTCTTTAGTCATACACCCGCAATCACGCATCTTCGAATTACTCATCGACCCTCTCAAGGATGGATCGCAGATTAAAAATAGAAGTGTTCTTTATAGTAGGTGCCATGATCTACAACAACAATACAAGGTTCAACACTATGCTATGTTAATCTTCTATCAAATAAAAGATATGCCATAATATGTAAAATGACCGCTTTCCCTCTAACGACACATTGTGGGACAAGATCCATATTCATCTAACTCCTAGTGAGCTTTGGCATCACGGCTAGAAGATTAGTGACATAGACAAGCAACACTTTGCTAATCACATCTCTATGTGACTCTTGTTCATTGGGGTAGCATCCAATGCTCGACTCCCAACTCCATGTCCCAAAGACCAAAACCGTTTTGATAGCTTTGTTAAGCAAACCAATACTATGCATGTGGTTGTCCGACATCCATCCTAACTGGTCAAGATAAAAGACGACACCCTGCTTTGGCAGACCCACCATCGATGATCGAGAACCTTAGTAGGTGCAGCTATTGGAAAGAGCATCAATACTTAATTTTCTAAGGGAAACTATTCTAACATGGTAACGATGCCTATCGCACACAGAACATGAAAGAATAGTATGATAGGAACATAAATTAAAATCACAGGCAATCATATTAACTGTGACATAGTATGGCCCTCTCGCATGGTAATCTTCATCTCTATGGTTTCTGTCCATCGGGTCATCACGCGTCAGGTCTACATGAACTTGTATCAGCCTATTACATCTAATAGCACTATACTAATTACATAAGCAGGAGTATCACATGTCAACGCGCAGGTCGTACAATATTTGAATAGCCCTAGGCTATAATCAACCATGACACGTAGGCCACGTTATTACAAGCTTGTATCATATACTTTGCAAGGCCATACCAGTCACAACATTCCCTATAAAAATGAGTTAGGCGGAATCTAGACGTGACTGAACTGGACCCGAAAGTTTCGGCCAGTAGGCTCGGAACTTCCGGTCGAAGGGCCCGAAACTTCTGGCTCATGGCCGGGACTTCCGAAATCAACCTTCTGACTCGGATTTAAATTGGCCCGGAAGTTCCGAGTCACACCTAGAACTTCCAAAAATAACCTTCTGTATAGAATTTATTTTTGTTCGGAACTTCCGGACCCAGAACTTCTGGTCCAACCGGAACTTTCGAAAATAACATTCTGTATCAAAGTTTATTTCGTCCCGGAACTTTCGGTCCAACCCGATCTTCCAGAAAATCCAACGTAAAAATAGTAGATCCAATCTATTTCCACCACATATCACCATATGTGATCGATCCAGATCGAGCACTATGCACGTAGACTCTGATACCACTGTTGGATTATGGGGAGGCTACGCTAGCGCTTAATTTCAAAATTTTACCCCGTTAGCCCAGGAACCATGCGTGTAATGGGATCATGGATCGTTACCTTGAGCCATGAGACGCGCTCGAGCAGCGGAAGTAGAGTCGATGAAGCGCGTCCTCGAGCTACTCCTCCCGGCTTTGTTCGTTCATCGGTGATCCGGCGATGAAGACGACGCGATCCTACGATCCGACGAACTCCACGGAAGGAAGACAAGCACCACTATTTGAGTAGTGCCTCTATGGTATCCACATGTCCGGGGACTAGATGACCTCGCACCGGCGTGCTAGCACCACTCACGAGATCCAGGGAGAGATCGCTACAACCGGGTGGTAAGGAGAGAGGTGGCGGCTAGGGTTAGATATCAGGAGCAACAGCAGCAGCCTTTTGTGCTAGCCCCTCCTCTCTTTATATAGTGCCCTATCACGGGGCTTTAATCTGTATTAAAGCCCAATAGATCTAATCTGTTCGCCTGGACCGGAACTTTCGGTTCTAACCAGAACTTCCGAAAATAACCTTCTGTATCGAATTTATTTCGACCCAGAACTTCCGGTCTAACCGGAACTTTCGGTTCGTCCAGGCAGGCCGGGAACTTCCGGTTTAACCGAAACTTCTGTCTCCTCTAGAAACCAAAACTGGGGCTGACCTAGAACTTCCGGATGCTCTAGAACCCGGAACTTCTGGCCCGAGGCCAGAACTTTCGGTTTCCCCAAAATTCTCTTGGGCACAATTCCATCCGACAGGAAGTCAATTTATTTGAAGATTCAAAACATACCTCCTTCAAAGTTCATCACATATTTCTTACCTTGGCTATGACCTTTGCCCAGCAAGGTCTCGACGATAGCAGAAGACATGATTATGGAGCAAATTTTCAAAGGATTATGTTTTCTTGCAGGATATTTTTGGATCCTCGAGCTAAATGGTCTATTTAACTCGAGGCTCGGGGGCTACACCGTGTGGGTGCACCTATACGGTGCACCTCACACAAAAGAAGAGAATCAAAGGCTTTTTTAAGGACATCACGGTTTGTTGGACCGAAACTAGCGACCAGACAGGGGGTGAATGGGCGCAAATAAAATTCACAGTGGAAAAACGAACTTCTGAAATTTAAGTATTGGACTTGCAAGTGACTTGAGAGAAATCAGTTCGAGACTAGATAATAAAGTCACACCTGGCAATCCGATACAAATCTTTCAGGATAAAAACTTCCTCAATCTCAAGTATCCAACTCGCGAGTGATTAAATGAAACAAGGCGAATGCCTGTGCTAATGTTGTTCACTCATAAAGCGAGTCTATGCCATCCTCGAAAAATGAACGCCGAAAAGAAACACCACACGTAGGTATAAGCGTAAATGATCTATCAATATGCCTCAACTAGAGTGACGAGCATTCTATAAAAAAGAAACACTCGAGATACTCAAATGCTAGAGATCAAACACTTGAAGAACGAACGTGATTTTATTTCATAAACCATACAAAGATCATACCAAATCCTCTCAAGCAATCACACAAACACTTGACATGCATCACACAATAGTCACATAAACATTTCAGCAAATAGGTAGTGTGCAGTCCAAAAATCA